>PVLC010037086.1:0-15492 GCA_004027655.1 Graphiurus murinus | reverse complement strand
CAATAGATAGGCTATTCCTACACTGCTTATAATATACTTGAAAATTGGAAAACCTCAGTGACCTAAATGGAGGCCTGGTCAAATACAAACTATCCCGAAATAATCAAAGACACAGACCCTTTAGAACCGGATATCCCCTAAGGGTCTGCTAGAAAATACCCAGCATTCCACTGAGATGCACTTGGCTTCCAAAGTCTCTTGCAATTTTTCCTAACACCCATTCATCTCATGGGAAACTGTAAACACAGATACGGGAAGGCTCAGCAACATATTGTTGACTGAAAACAGCTGCAGAACAGTGGGTACACAAGGATCCCATTTGTGTAAAATTATGTCTCTATGTTCTTCTGTGCACACAAACTCAGAGAACTGGGGAGGATGTCCACCTAAACTCTGACGGTAATTATCTCAGAGGGGTGGGGTGGGGGGCAGGGACGTGAGGGAGGAGAAAGATGTTGATTCTCTTTTTGATACATTGCCTCGTTTCAATGTTCTTGAGAGAGCAAGCCTTATCTGTGCAGACCTTGGGAAATTGTAAAAAAAAAAAAAAAAAAAAAAAAATGGATAGAACAACTCCTATTTAACTGTGAGTCACAGCTGCACACTTGATTCATTTTTTAATGTCTCATATATATAAGCATCAATAGGCCAAATAGCTGGTAAGATTGCTGAGGAGAGCAGCTGTCATGGAGTAAAAAGAGAATCAGCCAAGCACAGTGGCCCTTCTCTGTAAGTAATCCCAGTACTTGGGAGTCTGAGACCAAGGATCGAGGTTGAAGGCCAGCATCAGCAATTTAGAGCAACTCTTAGCAACTTAGCAAGATCCTGTTTCAGAATAAAAAATAAAATTAAAAAACCAGGGCTGGGGGTGTAGCTCAGTGGTAGAATGCCTGTGGGCTCAAACAAAAGCCGTGTGGCACATGTTTGAGGCCAGCCTCAGCAACTTAATGAGACCTTGCTTCAAAATTAAAAAAAAAAAAAAAAAGGAGGGGGGAGGGTTAGGGGTATAACTCAGAGTTAGAATGTCTCTGGGTTCAATCCCTTGTGTATGTGTATATGAATCAATGAATGAATGAATTAATGAATAAATAAATAGAAGAAGCTCACCACTTATCCCGTTTTCCTCTCAGGACCTAGCATGGTGCTAAAGACACAATATGCACCGACTCAATGCTAGATTTATGGTCCACCGGAAGAGGCAGAAGCCATTCCAGGGCCATTCCCATCAGAATGTTGCTTCTGCTCAATACTGGGCAGATAGTTGGACACAGAAATTCCAAAGACCCAGATTCACTTCTCAGTGCTCTCTCCGATAGAACTCTGGAGGGGGCCCCTCAACCCTTCTATTCCCTCACAACCATTCCTGAAATATTTTTAAGCTAAAGGAAGACAGGTTAAAAAAAAAAAAAAAAAAAGCCAGGTGTGTGCCACCATGCCTATAATCCCAGTACTGGGAGGCTGAGACAGGAGGCTAGCAGGTTCAAGGACAGCCTTCGAAACACAGTAAGACTCTGCAACCTAGGGAAACTCTGTTTCCAAACAAAAACTAAAGAGCTGGAGGGTATAGCTCGGAGGAAGGATGCCTCTGGGTTCAATCCCCAGGACCAAAGAATAAAATAAAGACTGGTGAGAACACCAGGCCCCATGATATAAAGCGGCCAGCAACCAAATGGTTACCAAAATGTAAACTAAGAAATGTACTTGCAGGAGACCCAAAGACTAGCCATCACCTTGGTAACCCATCCGACCAGCCAAGGATGACAGGTTTTTCCTTCCTTTATTTATATGTTGCTATCTATTGCAGAGAAATAAGCTTTAGTTTTTTAAAATTCCCTCTAACCAGATAAAACTGATGGGAAAACATCTGGGGCAAATGTCTGCGCCAGTGCACTCCATCCCAAGCGATGTTTAGTGGTTGGGGAATGAGCGTGCGGCCGGGTAACCAGTGGTTACTAATTATTATATATCACAGGGTTGGCCCCGTCCAGAAAGCCCCAGCATGCTGGCCTCTTCCCTTTCAGGGAGATTACAGAATTGACTGTTTAAAGATTTTTTTTTTCCTCCAAGTTAACATACATTTTCCTCGACTTAATTGGACCCAGCCTCCCTGGCCCGTGAGCAGAAAGTCGATTTTTCCTCAGCGATAATATCCTTCAAACACCAGGTCACCAGCCATTCCTAGGTCTGGAAGGATCACTGCTTGGCTTCCTGTTTTCTATTTGCTCGGTCTTATTCTACTAGGGCTGTGAAAAGCAGGTGACGATCATGTACCGACTACCTTGGATTTGGCCAAGGTGGTCATGGCGGTGCACGTTGGTAATCCCAGTACTTGGGAGGCCGAGACAGGAGGATTGCAGGTTTGAGACCAGCCTGAGCAATTTAGAGTCTCTCAGCAACCTAGTGAGTCCCTGTTTCAAAGCCAAAAAATAAAAAAAGGTTGAGGATATAGCTTGGAGATAGAATACCCCTGGCTTCAATCCCCAGTACCATAAATAAATAATAAATAAATAAACAAACAAACAAGGGCTTGGGTGTAGCTTGGAGGTAGAACACAGCTGGGTTCAATCCCCAGTACCAAAAAAAAAAAAAAAGAAAAAAGATGACCCAAAAAGGGAAGAGTATCAGGATGAGGCATCTCCTTCGTCTGACACAGAGTCTCAGAATTGGGGAGAACTGTTTGCCTCAACCTTTGGTCAAATGCAAATATTTATTTCTGCCAAAACAACAAAAACAAACCACTTCCAACTTAGGAGGGAGGGAGAGTTTGCCAAACATTTTACACAGTTAAGACAGACACTGGGAAAACATTTTCCTATTGGCCCTCGACCCTTAGTTAATCTTTCTTAACCATGTCGAAGTTTCCTAATTTACCATCTACTGTGACCTGGAGGTCTTTGCTCTGCTCTGCCCCTTGCCTTCCCGGAACAGGGATATAGCATCAGCCTCCTGGGCTGGAGACATTTGGGGACACCTAGGATGTGCCAGGCACACCCTCCTGGACACACACCATCCCTAATCGGTGGCCACACTTAGTGGCACCACCCAGGGCAGCACTGGGCCTCCAGAGGGAAGGTTGGGCTTCCGCTGCCTTTCCAGGCAAGAGCTTAGCTTCTTCGTCCCCATCCCACCTCCTGCTCAGAGCCTGGCTTCTTCTCATGGGATGTTATCTGCACATCCGTACACACTCCTCCTGCCCGTATCCAGCCATCGGCATTCAGAAAAGCAGGACGCACTGCTGTACCAGCCATTCGAAGCTGCGTTCCCTGGGCCACTTGCTGACCCTTCGCAGCCTGTTTCCATTTCAGAAGTGCTGCTCCGGCTCCTCTGCCAAGATGGAATTCCATTTTCAAATGAGGTTTCACAAGACCTTTTATCAAACACGCAGGCTAATTACACCGGCTGGATTCTCTCCGTCCTGGACTTGGGTAATTCTATCCCTTGCCCCCCTTCCCTTCCTGAGGTGGGAAGGTTCTGAGCTACACCTCCTCTGCGGAGGGGATCAAAGGCCTGACTTCCTGTCCCCTCATTATGAGTCGGTGACATCATGCTGCCTCCGGGCCAGTGTCCCAAGTCTGACAGCAGACCCCCAAGGAAGTCTGTGGTTCCTAGAGACTCTCTTGCCCCACAAAGTAAAGTTGCTAATTAATGCAACACACACACACACACACACACACACACACACACACACACACACATACACACGATGACAAAGTTTCTAAATTCACAAAGTTAGCACACACACACAAAAAAGGCAAGGGATTAACCCTGAGTTTTTCTGGGGAAAACAGGCACGTCATGCCTTCTCTTAAGGAGAGAGAGGAGGATGCTGTGCCATCTGGCAGAGGAATCCTCTCACCCCCCACTCTAGCCCTCTACTTTTGTATTAAGTAAAGAAAACTGCAAGCCGGGCAGGGTGGTGTACACCTGTAATTCCAGTACTTGGGAGGCTGAGACAGGAAGATCACAGGTTCAAGACCATTGCACAGTAACTCAGCAAGACCCTATTTCAAAATAAAAAAGAGCTGGGCATGGTGGCGCACGCTTGTAATCCCAGTACTTGAGAAGCTGAGGCAGGAGGATCCGGGTTCGCAGCCAGCCTCAGCTACTTAGTAAGGCCCTCCGCAACTTAGTGAGACCCTGTTTCAAAAATAAAGAATTAAAAATAGGGCTGGGGGTATAGCTCAGAGGTAGAATGTCCCTGGGTTCAATCCCCAGTACCACAAAACAAACAAACAAACAAATAAATAAGAAACACCAGCTAGGCATGGTGGCACACACTTGTAATCCCAATACTTTAGAGGCTGAGATAGGAAGATCTCAGGTTCACAGCTAACCTCAGCAACTTAGTGAGGCCCTCAAAAACTTAGTGGGACCCTGTTTCCAAATAAAGAATAAAAATAAAAAATAGGACTGGGAGTGTAGTTCAGAGGTAGAATGCCCCTAGGTTCAATCCCTAGTACCACAAAATAAATAAATAAACAAAGAAAGGAAGGAACACTGGCTGGGTGTGTGGTTCACACTTGTAATCCCAGTACTTTAGAGGCTGAGGCAGGAGAATCCCAGCTTCTCAGCCAGCCTCAGCAATTTAGCGAGGCCCTCAAAAACTTAGTGAGACCCTGTTTCAAAATAAAAAAAATAAACAAGGCTGGGGGTGTAGCCCAGAGGTAGAACACCCCTGGGTTCAATTCCCCGCACCAAAAATAAGTAAACAAAATAAAATAGAAACACCTTCTACAAGGGCTCATCTGTCTGTCACTCATTCACCACTTGGCAGGAATTACTTTACCCAACTGAGACTCTCAAATTGGCTCTTAGTGGAAACCGGGGCTGGTGAGGGAAGCTATGTTGCCAGCCTGTCCCTTTTCCCAGGGAATTGGAAAGAGGCGACCTGCCTTGGCTTCCAACAATTACAACCTGGTGGGACTCTATATCTAAAAAACATACCTCCCCGAGAAATGAATTTGCCTTGGGGCTTGTATTATTCCGCAGGAGAGGAGAAATTTGTTTTGGAACACGGAGATTGGGGGGGAGGGGTCCTATGTGCGATGGCTGATAAAAGTGCGAAGCCCAAGACACCTTGGACAAGTGACTTCCTCCCTCCCCTCCTGGTGTCCCCATTTGTTAAGCCAGGGGTAATGCCTCTTCAGGAAATGGAGCCAGAGTGGCAGGACTGGGGAGGCTCAGCTCCGGCCCGTGGCCTCCACCACCTCACGACACAGGAATGTTCTTATCTGTTCATCACAGTTTATTTTGCTTTCTGCGCAGGCCCCAGAAGTTGTCCTTTGAGGCTCATTTCATCCTTGCCTGTGAAAAAAATATCGATCCTCCACAGATTACAAATTCCTAGAGACACTGCCCGCCCTATCAAAAGTAGCCTAATTTATGGGAGGATGTTAGCAGTGGACTCTGGCACGATTTCCAATAGAATCCTTTGCTACAAACTTGCAACTAACTATTTTATTGTTTCAAATGTTTTCCCCTTTCCTTTGTAAGTGTGCCCTAACTGGGGTTATTGTTAAAATGTTTCAAATCTCATAAGAAACAGTTTTTAAGGAGAAACCATTTCAAAGTGGTTACAAAAACAGTCTTGTCTTTGACATTTTAAATACATCTTTTTTTCCTGGTCTTACTTATTTCAGTCTGTCCTGTTCAGAAATGGCAGACTTCAAATTGTTTTGCCTATTTCACCCTCATTTTAGATCACTTTTTGGAAGTTTCTTTATCTTCCTTCTGTGGATCTGCTGTCCTTACATAACTTTTTTTTTTTTTTTTTTTTTTTTTTTTTTTTTTTTTTTTTTTTTTTTGTACTAGGGATTGAAAACCCAGGGGTATTCTACCTCTGAGCTATACCTCCAGTCCTATTTTTTTTTTTAAACAGGGTCTCACTAAGTTGCTGAGAGTCTCTCTACATTGCTGAGGCTAGCCTCCAGCCCTTGATCCTCCAGTCTCAGCCTCCCATGTACTGGTATTACAGGCATGCGCCACCATGCCCAACTCATGCACTCATTTGAACCTGGAAAGTCAGTTGTTCAATTTAGGCAAATATCTCAAAACGATATGAAAAAAGGAAATACAGTAGCTCATTGCCACCAGTATCCATAATTGTGTCTGAATTGAATTTTCCTCTTAGGTGAGTCAGTCGAAAGAGGCTGCCTGGCCCCTCCCTTCCTCCATCTCTTCCCTGCTCCTCCTCCCAGGTTCTCTCCCCTCCCTGCCATCCTTCCTTCCTTCTCCTCCCATCTCTCTACCTTAGTCCCTATTTCCCAGCCTCCTTTCATCTTTCCCTCGTTTCTTGCCAGAAGTTATGGGGTTAGCACACAGATTCAATGTATAGAACTCTCTAGAGCTGTTCTAACCTTCTGCAATGACAGGAATATTCTAGGCTACACTGTCCAATATGGCAGCTGCTACCTTACTGGGATATTGAACCCTGAAATGTACCTGACATGCTTGAGAAACTGGATTTTTTTTTTTTTTTTTTTTTTTTTTTTTTTTTTTTTTTTTTTTTTTTTTTTTTTTGCGGTACTGGGGATTGAACTCAGGGGCATTTTACCTCCAAGCTACACCCCAACCCTATTTTTTATTCTTTATTTTGAAACTGAGTCTCACTAAGTTGCAGAGTGCCTCACTAGGTAGCTGAGGCTGGCCGAGAACCGGGATCCTCCGGTCTCAGCCTCCCAAATGCTGGGATTACAAGCCTGCTCCACCATGCCCGGCTGAGAAACTGGATTTTTTTTAATTTAATTAATTTAAATCTAAATAATGAAGCTCAGTGTGGGGCACATACCAGTAATCCCAGTACTTAGGAGGCTAAGACAGGAGGATCACAGGTTTGAGGATAGCCTCAGCAATTTAGCCAGACTTGTAGCAAACAACTTAAAAAGACTCTGTTTCAAAACAACAACAACAAAATTAAAAAAAAAAAAATGGGAACCGGGTGTGGTGGCACACTCTTGTAATCCCAGTACTCGGGAGGCTGAGATAGGAGGATCGCAGGTTCGAGGACAGCCTCAGCAAGTAGTATAAGACTCTCATCAACCTAATGAGAGCCTGTTTCCAAATAAGAAATAAAGTCAGGCTGGGGGTGTAGCTCAAAGGTAGAAAGCCTCTGAGTTCAATCCCCAGTGCCACAGAAAAAAAAGACAGGGGACAGGGTGTAACTCAGAGGTAGAATGCCCCCACATTCAACCTTGGTATCCCCTAAAAAGAAAAACTAAATAATGCCATGTAGGCAATGTCTACCATATTGGTCAGAGTTCCTTTAAGAGGACAAGATGCCAGTGGCAGGCCATGTCGGAAGACATTCTCAACCCAATCCCAACAAAACACCAGAAAGAAAGGCAGCCGCCCCCTCCGAGCCCTGAGCTGCGCCCATCCGCGGCCCGGGCACCTGCCTGGAAGGCACCACTGCGCGTGCGCTGGGCTTCCTCCTGCATCCACTTCCTCCTCAACCAAAGGATCTTCCTGCTCCTGTTTTTAGTGGTTTCATAAAAACACAACGTCCTGGAAAATTAGCGGTTGTCTTCCACATTGAGGCCCATCACTCAAGTATGAAGTTTTAATTGCCCTTGAATCACATACGGGTCCTCAGGCCATTGTCCAAATCCTAGGCAAAGCAGAGTCAATGCGACCTGCCCAGCTAGGGACTCCACACCACACGCAGCCTCAGCTCTTTGGAGGAAAAAAAAAAAGTCAGGTAGAATATCCCTGGGTTCCATCTCCAGTACCGCAAAAAAAAAAAAAAAGAATAAAAAATAGGGCTAGGAGCCGGGCGTGGTGGCACACGCTTGTAATCCCAGCATTTGGGAGGTTGAGACCGGAGGATACGGGTTCTCGGCCAGCCTCAGCTACCTAGTAAGGCACTCTGAAACTTAGACCCTGTTTCAAAATAAAGAATAAAAAATAGGGCTATAAATAGGGGTATAGCTTGGAGGTAGAATGTCCCTGAGTTCAATCCCCAATACCAGAAAAAAAAAATAGGGCTGGGGGTGTATCTTGGAGGTAGAATGCCCCTGGGTTCAATATCCAGTACCATAAATAAATAAATAAATAAATAAATAAATAAATAAATAAATAAATAAATAGTAAATGAATGGAGTTTGACCCTTGTAAGAATTGCAGGAGTCTTCTCAAGATGAGAATTGGGAGTGGGGTTGGGGGCCAGGCAGGAAGTGATTGCTTTCTCTTTTTAAAAAAATTAACAGGATTTAATAAAATGGAAAGCTTCTTCCCCTATTTGAATTGTAGCAAAAAGAACCTCCAAAAATAAATCTTGCCGATATTTAAGATGTGTGTGTGTGTGTGTGTGTGTGTGTGTGTGTGTGTGTTACTGGGGATTGAACCCAGAAGCATTCTACCTTCCAGCTACACCTCCAGCCTGATTTTTTATTTATTTTGAAACAGGGTCTTGCTAGGTTGGTAAGAGTCTCACTACTTGCTGAGGCTGTCCTCAAATCTGTGATCTTCCTCCCAAGTACTGGAATTACAGGCATGTGCCACCACACCCAGCTTAAGATATTTTTAAATAAAAATTTTCACTTAGGTGTAACAGAACATGTTTTAAAGTAGAAATGGCTCTTATTATTCAAGTCCATAATCTATTTTAATCATTTAAAGAGGCACACACCTGTAATACCAGTACTTAGGATATTGAGACAGGAGGATCACAGGTTCGAGGACAGCCTCAGCAAGTAGTAAGACTCTCATTAACCTAGTGAGATCCTGTTGCAAAATAAAAATAAAATAGGGCTGGGATATAGCTCTGAGGTAGAACGCCCCCTGGGCTTAATCCCCAGTACCAAAAAGTAAAAAATAAAATTACATCTTAATACTCACTGTCTGCACTGTTCTATTTTGATGTGAGCCAGGCATGGTGATGCACACCTGTAATCTCAGTACTTGGGAGGCTGAGACAGGAGGACTGTAGATTTGAGGCCAGCCTCAGCAACTTAGAAAGGCCATCAGCGAATTAATGAGTCCCTGTTTCAAAATAAAATGGGGCTGGGAGAATAGCTCAAAAATAAAATGGAGCTGGGGGTATAGCTCAATCCCCAGTCTAAAAAAAAAAAAAAAGAATGAATTATTTTGATGTGAGTGGTAGACTGAGAGTATCAGGATGGAAGACGACCTTCCTAATTCAACATGTATCTTGGCACTGCTCATTTTCTGTTATTTTTGCTCAAAGTTTCCCCTCTGAATGGCATGATATATTGCAATAACACCTTTCTGCAACCATACGTCTTTATTTAAAAAATGTCTACATATTATAATACTTTATCTTGAAGCCACAAATATATCGGCAACAAATATTAACTTTTAAATGCTGCCTGCAGTCCTGAATGGTTTCATAAGAACATTGAGAATTCCCGGGCACAGGATAAACAGCCCTTGGTAAAAGGTGGATTTGGTCGTATGTCGAGCCCTTTCCTGAAATCCACTTGGGCATTCTTGAAGCCTTCAGCGCGGACCCAAAGGGTATCATTTAGCAAGCCACTACAAGAGTTATGGCTTCTGAAGACATAATTTAAACAAGGATTAGTTTGGGCTCTGGAAGAATCATGCTCTTTAGAGTTTCGAATCTGACAAGAAGCAGCTAAGCTACTGAAAGACGAGTGTCTTGTGGGCATTTACCTGATGGTTATAAAAACAGGCAGCTAGATGGACTACCATCCTCACTTAAAAACTTTCAGAAGGCAAGGGGCCTTTCTGAACACACTGCTTTTGGTTCCTCTCCCTCCAAGTTGTCAGTACTGAAAAGGAAATTGAGAAAAAAATAAAAGGCAGTTTCGTTTAACAGCATTGTGTTTATTAGGGCAGGCTGCTCTGCACCGGCTGAGCTGTCTGCTGCTTGTCTGTGCCTTAAGATTGAAAGGGAAGCTGGGGGAGGGGGGACCAGCCTCCCCAGAGCCATCGGAGGGCTGGGAGGGCTGGGAGCATCGGCTCTCCCAGTGCTCTAGTAACGTAACACAGTTAATGTTTCGGTTTCAGCTGGGGAGAAGAAATTTTGCAAGGGAATCAGGGGTGCAAAGGAAGGAGGTAGGGCTTGCACTGGCTTGGGCCTTGCTGTGAAATGCCAGGTCTGTTGGAGCCTGACGGTTCACTCCCTCCTGCTGCCCTCCCTAACCTCTCCCCTGGCCTCCGCTTTACATTCCCCCAGGTCCCTAATCTTGATCTTCAGGAAGATCCAGGCCAACAAGTCACAGACATAGCTGAGAAAAATGGTTCTTGCATATTCTGGTTTTCGGCAATTGTGACAAACGGCTTAGTCATGACACGGGTCCTAACTTCTCAGTACTTGCTAGGCTCAGGAAAATGTGACCAAGACTCCCTTTGACATCTGTATTGATCAGATACAGCCACTGCTAGCCTGAGAAGAAAGGGAAGGTGAGTTCTTGCAAAATTTCTTCTCACCAGTATTCACTCGGGGGTGAGACGACAGATTGGAGACTGTGAGAAAACCCAAAACTTTTACTGCGACAATAAACCAAAGAGAAACACAAAAGAGACTCTGCAAACACTCTTTCTCGCTAACATTATTTCAACACTAGCTTGCCTGCCAATTTTCTGAGATTCTGAAATGTAAATAGATAGAAGAGTTAGTCTGAGTCTCTTTTTCATTAAATGCTTAATCACTTAGCTCATTTCCATAAATTGGCATGAATTCCGTCTCGACTTTTTTTTTAACCATTTTTTAGGAGAGTAGTGTCTAAGAGCGAACAAGTTGATGTTTTCTCATGAGATAAAAATAAACAGCCCACAAAATACATTTCACTGGGTTTAGAATTTTGAACTTAGATCTCTCTTTTCTTATTTCAGAGCAATTGTCACAAAGGCATGACTCAATATATATCAAAATTATATACATTTTGCCAGACATGGTGGCGCACACTTGTAATCCCAATACTTGGGAGGCTAAGACAGGATGACTGCAGGTTCATGGACAGCCTCAGCTACTTACTGAGGGCCTCTGCAAAATAAAGACCCTGATTCAAAAAAAGAATTAAAAATAGGGCTGGGAATGTAGCTTGGGAGGTAGAATGCCCCTGAATTCAATCCCCAGTACCACACACACACACATACACACACACACTATATATATATATATATGATATATATATCATATATATGATATATATTATATATAATCAAATGTATATAACCAAATAATCAAGCTTGCTTATTTATTTATTTATTTATTTATTTATTTATTTATTTACTTATTTGTATGTGGCGGGGGGGGGGGTAACTGGGAATTGAACCCAGAAGCATTCTACCTCTGAGCTACACTACGCAGCCCTTTTTGGATTTTGTTTTGAAACAGGGTCTTGTTAGGTTGCTGAGAGTCTCATGTTGTTGAGGCTGGTCTCAAACCTGTGATCCTCCTGTCTCAGTCTCCCAAGTAAATATGGGATTGCACGCATGCACCACCATGCCTAGCTTTTATTTTCTAATTATTTATGATATGTCATTTTTACTCTAATCCACTTACTGGTTTTCTATTTCATTACAACATTACTGTTTTCCACTTTATACATGTTTATTATAGTACAAATTTGAATGCACAATGAATTTAGAAGCCATCTGCCTTTAAGAATTATGATAATATCAAAAGATAGGTCCCAAAGTTACCCACCAACATGGCCCACTGCAAATTACTTTACAGCATTTACAAAATGTGTCTGTCTTTCTTTAAGATTTGTCTCGCTATTATTTAGGACAAATGTGGCTTTTACTGAAAAGCCACATTTTAAATTGCTTACAAGGTATTTTGTTAAGTGAACTAAATTAAATTTCACATTTGGCAATTATATTTCTTATCTATAACCATTCACAAGAATATTTAAGAAGTGTTTTTAAATAGTATAAACTCAGATTTTTTTCATGTAGTATAGTTTGTGCTAGCTATTTCACATTTGAGTAAAACTTTCATTTCTGAATATTTACATAATATGGTTATTTGGAGAATTGCTAATTTCTTGGGGCGGGGGCATAATTGAGAATTGAACACAGGGGCATTCTACCTCTGAGCTACCCCCAGCCCTTTATTTTATTTTTTTAATTTTGAAACAGAGTCTTGCTAAGTTGCTGAGGGTCTCACTAAGTTGTTGAGGCTGTCCTCAAATCTGCATTCCTTCTGTCTTAGCACCCCAAGTACTGGGATTACAGGCATGCATCTCCATGCCTGGCTGAGAACTACTAAATTTAATAGAATGACTTCAAGTATAGAACTGAAGAAAGACAAGTAAAATGCTTTTATTTCTAAAATCTTCCACACAAATTAGGATATATGAACTTAAATCTTTAGGAAAGGTCCAGCCCTTACTAAGTAGAAGTACTTAACATTGTGGATTCTCTCTAGACCTAAAAGAAGAAAAAGAGAGAAGGAAAATTTAAAAATGAAGCTTCAAGCTGGGTATAGTGGCACACACTTGTAATCCCAGGACTTGAGAGGCTGAGACTGGAGGATCCGGGGTTCGCGGCCAGCCTCAGCTACTTAGTGAGGCTCTCCGCAACGTAGTGAGACCCCATTTCAAAATAAAGAATAAAAATAGGACTGGGGGTGTAGCTTGGAGGTAAAATGCCCCTAGGTTCAATCCCCAATACTGCAAAAAATAAAATTAATTAATTAATTAAAATGAAGCTTCTATGTAAATGATTAATTCTTGTTCATGTCAATCTTTCCCTATTTCATTCCAAGCGAAACCCTCTCCATTTTGAAGGCATCATCGAGAGGTATTTCTCACCACGAGATGACTACCAAACCCTCACAGCAAAATTGAAAACGACTTTAAAAGGAAAAAAAGCAAAGGGCACATTCTTGAGCACTTCTAATCACTGCGATTCTGCCCCAACGGGAGGGAGTCCACCATTCCACTCACACTTCTAGCCTTCAGCTCTCCTTCCTGGGGCTCTGAATGAACCTATGTGTTAACCTGACACACACAAACATCAGCTGGCAAATTCATTTCAGAGAAAAACGCCAGGAAGGACAAGTGGGATGGCAAGCTGGATCATGGACATCACTTTGCTAATTCTAAACTGTGTGTGTGTGTGTGTGTGTGTGTGTGTGTGTGTGTGTGTGTGTGTGTGTGTGATGGGGATTAAACCCAAGAGCATTCCACCTCTGAGCTAAACCCCAGCCCTACTCTATTTTTTATTTTGAAACCGAGTCTCACTAGGTTGCAAGGGCTTCCCAAAGTTGCTGAGGCTGGCTTCGAACCTGTGATCCTTTTGTCTCAGCCTTCCAACTACTGGGATCACAAGCGTGCACCACCACACCCGGCTAAAACATTTTAAAAGCAGCAACCAAATGCTGAGAGGAAAGAAAAGAGCATCCCTCCAGGCAAACAAATGTCTAGCTCATCAAATCTGGGGAGAAGATTCCCTGGGTAGCAGGAGAAACCAGAGAAACTGGCAAGGCCTCCAGCACCATTAGACCCAGAGATTTCCCAAGAAATAATTTCAGAAGGGAGAGTAGAAACTTTCCCAGCCCCGGGACCCTGGGATGTACAGCTGCGTCCCACCACTAGGTGGCCGGCTCCAAAGGCTGCTGCGGGGGGCTTCCTATCCTTATAGGACTGCTGGGCCCAGCCCAGCGGAGAGCTCGTCTGCCCCCACCTTGATCCAGTTCACTAAACTCCTCAGGTTGAGGCGAGGAGGAAAAAACACCCTCAGGCCTTAGAACTTGAAGTCACCAAGGAACAGTTTCCCCTGAAAATCTGTTCGTACCAAAGCTAAGAGAAGAGGGGAGGAGATGGATTTGTATGTTTCAAACTCGGCTCAGGGTTTTCAAAGCCGTGCCTTCCTTCCTTTGAGGATCTCAAAACAAACCTTCCGGTGGCTGCTTTAGCGGCAAGGGACCAAAAGGCAGGAGGAGAACCCAGGGTTGAGTTGCTGAAACCCAGCCCACCGTGAGCTGTGTGTGCATCACCTACCCCAACGGCCAGGAGGAGCCACAAGGTGATGGAACGGGTTGGATAAACATGGACCGTCTTATTACTAGCCAGAAATTCTTCCTTCATTCATCAAAGTGGGTGAATGAAAATATTAAGAAGTAGGTATGACATTTTCGTGGGCTGCTTACAGAGGATCCTTCTAAAGTCAAGCCCTTACTTAATCTACCTTCTACCTTGGGTATCAAATAAAGCCTCCTCCCAGGAAAGGGAAAAACCACTTCCCCTTTTATGAAAAAGCTGCACACCAGAGCCGGAATCTTGGCAAAAGAGATGTTACGTAAATTCCAGGTTTGCCTAAGGATGTATGTTTATATGCTCACAACACAATCCTTTTAGGAAACATCTAAGTTTCTGGGCCACTTTTTTCTTCTTTTTTCCACCTCAAGGAAGAGCCAAAATATGTTTATAGTCATGACTGAAGATCTTACCCACTCCATTTAGACGACATTTCCTGCCAGCCAAACGCAGGAAATTCACCATTTGCATCTAAAACGCATCTTTCTAAGCACCAGCACACTTACCTTTCTTAACTGAGTCAAAACCTAACAGTTTAGTTATGCGTTCCCCAACCTCAGGGGAAAAAAAACAATAACCGCCGCTGAAGCCCTGAATTATTTTTAAGTGACTTGTATAGCCATCCTGTCATTACTTTATGAACAGGCTAATTCCTCAACATCTCACTTTGCCTTTAAAAGGCTTCCTTTTCACACGACGGGATTTCCCTAAGAAACATTCCCAGCGGATGGTTTCCAGCAATAGTCTACATCAACTCAGCCTGCACAGGCAAAGACTTGGCTTCTGCTAATTTCAACCCCCCTCCCCATACACACACACACACACACACACACACACTCACAAAACCATCCCGGGTGGAGTCGAAAAGCTATTTTATTTGCACGCTTGTCCGCCTCTCCCTGAAAGAATGCTTTTTCAACTGACCTCTCAACAGCTGCCGAGATGGCACGAGGTGTGCAGAGTTAGAGCTGGAAACTAGGGGCTATCTCAGCATCTTAATCCCTGCAACCTTCCCTGCCCAAGTCCATATTCTTTGAGCCCAAGGGCAGGAGCCCTGAAGCCTTTGCAGCGCAGATCTCCGAGCTGTCCTGCCCGCTACCAACTCGCTGCCGGCATCCTGCACACGCTCGGTACACACGCTGTCCGACTCCCGCACCCGGCCCGGGGCGAACGCGCCGGGCACGCACCAGCCCTCCGCTTACCTTCCCGGGCTTTCAGCAAGACCGTGTTGGCCACGATGTTTTCCAGCTCCATTGACAGTCGGCGGTCCGCGCGGAGCCGGCCGGCGGGGCTGTCAGCGCCCGGGGCGCTGCCGCTGCTGCTGCCTCTGCTCGGGCTGCCGCCGCGCTGCCGGAGCCGGGAGCCAGCAGCCCGCCTCGCCTACCGCATTATTCCTGCTCCGAGCCTCGGAGTTTCCCCCTCTGCACCGAGGAGCCGCCGCCGCCGCGTCTTCCTCCCTCCGTGTCCCCCCCCCCCCCCCCCCCCCCCCCCCCCCCCCCCCCCCCCCCCCCCCCCCCCCCCC
>PVLC010037085.1:0-15446 GCA_004027655.1 Graphiurus murinus | reverse complement strand
AAAACTTCACAAAATACTGGGTTCAATTCTCAGCAGAGCGAAAAAAAAATTAACCATCGATAATTCTTTAATTAATTCTCCTTTTTATTTCCTCTATATTCATTTGATGCAGGTCAGTTTTAAATTAGGAGTAAGGGTGTACTAGCTAAAAACAGGAAATAAGCCCTTTTGGGGTGTCTGAATTTTATTTATTTATTAAATATCACTTGAGGATTATAGTTTAAATCAATGCCAGAATCAGTTCAATTTTCAATATATTAAAAATTAAATTTAGCCTTTTAAATTAAACTTGTTAACTTAAAGTCCACTTGTCCAAGTAGATTTATTAGTGGGAATTTATAGCATAATCATTCAAAAAGACATAAGAAAATGATACTTAAATTGTAACCTAACCTGAGGTGTAGAAGGAAGATATTTGTATACAGAATAAAAAGTCCAAGATTTAAGCTCTAAGCCAATTATTATTACTAGAGATTCAAATGTTTCTTCTTTCATCTATAATGTCAGTATAAAGAATAGTACTTATTTCCTAGTGTTAGAACAAAAATGTTATACTATATGTGTGTTAATATAATCATTACATAAATATTGCATGTTATTTAAGCTTCTCTCACCTTCATTTTTCATTCACATTTTCATCAATTTTTTTTTGTTGTTGTTGTTGTTTTGTAGTGCTGGAGATTGAACCCAAGAAATTTTTACCTCCAAGCTATACCTCCAGCTGTATTTTATTTTTTCATTTGGAAATAGGTCTTGCATCTTGCTAAGTTTCTGACAGCCTCACTAAGTTGCTGAGGCTCACTTCAAACCTGTGATCCTACTGTCTTTACTTCCCAATGTAATCCTACTGGGATTACATGCATTCACCACCACACTCAACTCCACCAGTTTTTAATACCAGTTTGTTACACAGTCTCCTAAGTTTCACTAGTATTTTATTTTCAGTTTTTGAGATGAATGGATGCTTTACTCATAAAATGACTAATGGCTGTGAACATATCAGCACTTTGCCAATTTTTCCTGCCTGGACACATGAGTAATTTGTGACCTCTCCATACTCCATTGTCATTCCATCAGGGGCCGGTTATGTTTATTATTAGTTGACTACACTTTACAAGAAAAGAATACAAAGTTTAAAAGAAATTAATAACAATATGACACACCATAGCCTGAGGAGGTCACAGGATATCAAAAGAAGAAAAAACTGGCTACATTACAAGACAAAAAAATTAGTGCCTTGAAAAGTAGAAATTCTCTCAGAAAAAGGAGGAGAGACTCCAAAGGAAGGGGCATAAGGAAGGGAGGAAGTGTGATAGAGACATACCAAAGGGAATAGTTTAAATATGATGGACATGTATGAAACTATCAATACTGATCTCAATGACAAATATGGGGAAGGGGAGGGAGTGGATGGGATCCAGAGGGAAACACATCTATTGTTGTATGCTTATATATTCCTATCACTATGTAGCTTTTTATGATGTATAATTACAATGCACCAATAAAAGTATAAAAAAGAAATACACATTCAATATGCTGGGTTTTAAATGAAATGGATATTAGTCACTAACTGTTAAAATTGATAATTATTTCACATAAAATGAGATGCTTGAGATAAGATCTGAATATACTCAGAGATGACTACAGAAGACAGCAGTAGTATATTCACAGGAGAGCAAAAGTTGTTCAGGAAAAATATACATATATTACTAGGGTATACAAAGATGAGTGTCAAGATATTTGACTAATATATTCCTTTAAGAGTTTTTTGTATACAGTCATTCATTATTCCTATTTGCTCTAATGCCATCCTGATTTCTAATTAACTTATACTTGGATTATTAGAAAAGTCAAATTAGCCACTATTTATATAAATGCCTTTAAAAGTAAATTTTAGATGTCTTCTTCAAAATTATGACATGAATATAGTTGATATGAAAATGTCATTACTCGCAGACATAGAAAAATTAGTCTTTAAATTCATTTGGAGCAACAAAAACCCTAGAATAGCCAAAGTAGTTCTCAGCAATAAGAATCATGCAAGAGACATCACAATAGCTGACTTTAAACTATACTACAAAGTCATAGTAATAAAAACAGCATGATATTGGCACAAAAACAAACACATAGACTGATAGAGCAAAATATAAGACTCAGAAATAAACCACACACTTACAGTCAATTGATTTATGACAAAGAAGCCAAAAACATACAGTGGAAATAATATAGCTTCTTCAACAAATGGCCTTGGCAGAACTGGTAAACCAGTCAGGAAAATGGAAATAAACCCCACTTTCTCACCCTGCAGAAGAATCAGTTCAAGATGGATCAAAGATCTGGAAATCAGAGCAGAGACCTTGCAGTTACTTGAAAAGGGCATAGCCACAGTTAAAAACTTTCTCAGCAAGATCCCAAATGCACAAGAAATTAAAAAGAGGATCAATACATGGGATTGAAATAAACTGAAGAGCTTCTGTGTGGCAAAGGAAAGTATCAAGAAACTCAACAGAGAGCTGACAGAATGAGAGAAAATTTTTGTCAACTACTCCTCTGATAGAGGACTAATATCTAGAAGTAACATTCATTGCTATTTCCGAAATGTCCACCAAAGTTGAATTAAATTATCTTCTCCCATTTATTACTTACTCATTTTATATTAAAAAAACAATATTTCTTACATAACTATGCACAACATTCCCAGAATTCTCTATTAAGCAATTCTTTATCAATATTCTAATTCCCTCACTACTCTGCATGTATACCTAATATAGATATACTTTTCCCAAAAAGTATAGCAGTTCTCATCACCAGAATTAAACAATTTTTTCCAGTAGTCACTAATTTATTAATTTACTATATATTACATTTGACAATATTTATTGAATGGCTGTTATGTCCTACAATTGTGGTATGCATAGAGAATTTAAATTTTTTCCAGCCCTCATAAAACTCCTATTAATATTAGTGAAGAAAAAAATAAACAACAAAGATATCTCTGGCCAGGTATGGTAGAGCATGCCTGTAATCCCAGTACTTGGGAGGCTGAAATAGGAGGATCATAGGCTTAAGGTCAGATTCATCAACTTAGTGAGGTTCTCAACAACTTAGTGAGAACGTGTTTAAAAAATAAAAAGGAAAATAGGCCTGCAGCTGTAGTTCAGAGGTAGAATGCCCCTGAGTTCAACCACTACTACCACACACACAATAGAAATATAATTCTTCTCATTGCTTCTAAGCCTACAGTTTCTACAGATTTCTCAATATTGTTACATTTTCTTTCATATGAGATTTCTGAAATTCTGTGTGAAATAAATATGTAAACATGTTATCAATCTCTCAACTTTTGAAAAGAAAATAATGGAACTCATATTGTTCTTCCAGTACAGCTGCATTTTCTTTATAATATTGAATATAAAATACTGTCTCTAGTTGTTCTAATCTTGTTTTCTTTTAAGTCTACTACTGTTGGGTGCTATGCTTTACTGCTCCTGCCAGCCAGTCTTGTCAAAGATAGTAATGTCCTAAAAATTACAACATAAAATAGGGGATTATATACTTTATTTTACCTGCTTTCTCGGTTGCAGTTCACAGGTTGATTATTCCCTTTTTTCTATACCACTCTGCTTTCAACTTTTCTTAGATATTACTCCTAATTTTCTAAACTCCTTATAATTGAGTAATTCACCTTATATCTTGGTCTCTAAATATTGGAGTACCTTGGAGCTCAATCCTGGGATCTCATTTTTCCCCATCTGCAATAGTTTACTATTGTTCAGTGATCTCACTGAAATCCATAGTTTATGAGAAAGCCAATATATCTCCCCCTTTTTTATTTCACATATCCAAATCTCAACTCAATATCTGTATTTGGATGATGTAATTGGTTGTAGCCCCGCCCCCACACTGAAACACTTTCACCCATATACTAGATTAGGCTAGGCAATTAATCAAATGTTTGATATCCTTAGAATTAAAAAGTGCCCAGAGACAATAATATAAAGACTGAAGCAGATATTGGGATATGTCTACAAGCCAAAAACTATCTGGAACCACTAAACTAGAAGAAACAAGGAAAGACTCTCCCTCACATATTTTACAGTTGGCCTGACCCTGCTGGCAAATGGATTTTGGATTTCTGAACTCCAGAAAAGTAATCAAATAAATTTGTTTTGAGCCACAAAATTTGTTGTAATTTGTTACAATAATCTTAAGTAGCTAATATAGAGATCTAGAATGCTTCTCAAAAGTAATTTATAAATAATTTTATTCACTTTATGTACTCCTAAAATTATTTTTCAATCAAATTATCATAGGTTTGAAAACAACACTCCTAAATTCTCATTTGCTTAGGCCAAAGCATCAATTTATAAATGGCATTTTCCTTTTATCTACTTACCTCATCATTTATTCTAATCCTCTTGACTTTACTCTTATATTAGTGTTATGAATACCAATGACAACTCAGCACTTTTATTTATGTCAACCTAACTCAAACTGTCACCAATATCATTGCAATAACCCTGTAACTCGTATCTGGGCTTTTAAAATGTATGACAGTTGCTACTCCCCTCATCAAAACGCTTCTAATACTTATTCATTGGAATAACAAAAATCACAAAATCCTTGTATTACATACTCAGATCTATTTAGTTTCATTTACTACCATTTTCACACTCCTTTCTATTTGTACAAAATGGTCTCGTTCTTTTTTGAACACACAAAATTGTCTCAGAATTGTTCCAATAGCCCTTCTCTTTGTCTTTTTTATTATTTCCCCAGAGACCAAAGAGGGCTGCTAATTTGATTCCATCAACTATAATTTTATGAAGCAATTTGCTCTTAATTATTTGTGAAAAATAACAATGAATCTAGCAAACTCAGCAATGATCTTTTTTCTTATTCTTACTTACTTCTCTTTATAGTACTTATACTTAAAACATTATATATCTATTTGTTTTTATACTGTTATTTGTGCATTACAAACTCACATAATAATGTAGTGCATAGTCAGGGTGACATGCTCACAGCACTTGGTGAATTTAATCGTGGCTCCCTCCCCTTTACCTCTTCCCCATATAGGATATTGAGATTGACATTGGCATTCTCACATAGGTGCATAATGCCAATGAAAGTGTTTCCTTCAATAATGCTTCCTCTCTCCCTCCCCCCACAATACCATCTCCCTGCTCCACTGGAGTTTCTCCTTCATGATCTAAAATTAATCTTATATTCTAATTACTCCTTAACTTCCACATATGAGAGAAAACATATGCTTCTTCACTTTTTGTGACTGACTAATCTTACTAAACTTAATGTTCTCTAAGTCCATCGATTTTTTTCTGCAAATGACACAATTTTGTTCTTCTTTTTTGCTGAGTAGAATTCTATTGTGAGTATATATCATAATTCTGTAATCTATTCATAAGTTGATGAACACCAATATTGGTTTCATAATTTGTTTATATAAATTGTGCTGCTACACACACACATATATATATATGTACATATGTATATATATATATATATATGCATAATATTTTTATTTCAGACTCTTTGCAAATATACCCAGGAGTGGTATAGCTGGATCATATATTGAGTCTATTCCCAATAGTTTAAGAAATAAATTTAAAAGAAATCCACACAGACATACAAATGTTGGATTCAACTAACATGCTTAACAAGTTTGCAAGACACAATATTAGTTTATAAAAATTAATGGTATTTCTATAAGCTATCAATGATCATTATAAAATTCAATTTAAAATTTCATTTCTAGTTACATAAAAATAAGAGATTGGAAATACATTTAACAAAAGAAAAGAGAAATTCACATAACTGCATACTAGCATTCAACTAATAAACATCATCAAAAAATTAAAGGATATACAAGTAAAAAAATATATAACATATTCATGTTTATGTATTAAAGGACTTATTTTTAAAAGATATTTTTTTTTCAAAATTGACCTAGAAATTTAAGGCAATGCTTATTAAAATTCCATCTGCTTTTGTTTTTTAAAAGAAACTGACATAAACCATAAAATGATATACAAATATAATAATTCCAGTATAACAAAAACAGTCCAAAAAAAGAACAAATTGAAGTAGTTTCATTTTTCAATTTCAAGACATTACCACAGTAAAAAAAAATATTTTTTTCATTGACAAAATAGTAAAAATTAGATCAATGATCTCTACCAAATACCCTAGAAATAAACTTATACATATATGGTCAATTGAATTTTAGAAAGATGGCCAAGAGAGTTCAATAGGAAGAAAATAGTCCTTTCATCAATGGAACTAGGATAACAACACATTCACAGATAGAACAATGAAGTTGGATTCCTAGTTCACATCATAAAGTTTACTAAATGTGAATTAAAAACCTAAATGAAAAGTATTAAACTATAAAGACCTTAGAAAATAAAAAGCATAAATCCTTCAAACTTACAAAGGATTCTTAGATATGACATCAATATCATAATAAAAATATGATTAATTTGTCTGCATCAGAATTTAAAACTCTGTATTTAATAATAGTCTTCAAGTATGTGAAAAATAACCTACAGATGAGAAAAAAATATTTACAAGTAACTCCAGATGAAGAGCTAGTAATCTGAATGTATAAAGATACACATCTTACTGGGCAAGTGAACTAAATAGACACTTAACAAAGAAAAAATACAAATGGCAAATAAATATATGAAAAATGCTTAACATCATTACCAATCAGAGAAATGCAAACCCAAACCACCCTGAGATTTCACTTAACCCCACTTAGAATGGCAATCATTAAACACACACACACACACACAAAAATGCTAGCAAGTACATGGAGACGTAGAAACTCTAATACATTGTTGGTGGTACTGCAAACTGGTGCAATCACTTTGGAAAACAGTGTGGAGGATGTTAAAAAAAATGTGAATGAACCTAATATATGACTCAGCAATACCACTCTTGGATATCTGCCCAAAAGAATAGAAATCAAACTACCAAACTAATGCATACATATCTATGTTTATAGCTCCACAATTGCCAAACTATGGAAGCAGCCAAGATATCCATCAACAGATGAATGGATTACAAAACTATAGGATATGTACACAATTGAAGTTTACTCAGCCGTAAAGAAGAACAAAACTATGTCATTTGCAGGGGAAAGGATGGAAATGGCGAATATTATGCTAAATGAGACTAGAAAGTCGCAAAAAATAAAAAGGTGGATATTCCCCCTTATATGCAAAAACTAGGGAGAAAAGGGATATAGGAGGAATTTTAGAAAAAGGAGTAGAAACCTTAGGTGAGTGAAGAAGGTGACCTAACTGAAGGAGATGGAAGGAGCTAGAGGGAAACACTTCGATGGACATGATGTACATACACAAACATATCAAAGAAAATCACTATGCTGAGCACAGGTAGAGGGAAGGGAGTAAGGGGGAGGGAATCGAGTGAAAATAGGGGGAAAGGCTTAATGAAAACTGTGCAAACTGTGTGTTAGGCAAATGTTAATCAAATCATCAGTGAGATACAATTCTATATCATTTAAGATGGGTATAATAAACGAGATGGCAAGGATGTACAGAAATAAAACCCTCATTAATTTCTGTTGAAATTGCAAAATTGCAATTTCCTTGGAAATTAGCGTGGCAGTTCCTAAAAATGTTGGAGTTTTTATGTAGCCTAGAAATCCTACTCTAAGAAATATATCCAAGATAATAAATGCAAAAAGTTTTATGTAAATGTTCATAGTCACAGTTTTTATAATGGACAAAAAGTGAAATCAACACCAAAGTCCATCAACACTTAAATGGTTTAACAAAATTTGTTATATTATATAACTGAAGATTATGTATTCAAAAAGAAAAGTGGAGAATTGATATAATAGAAAAACCACAAAAACTTTATGCTCAATAAAAATAACCAGACACAAAATGCAATACATTTTATGACTACATTTACATGAAACTTTTGAATAGGAAAAAGTGAAGCTACTGAAATTATGCTAGTGGTTGCTGGGGCTGGGTGTATGTGGGGGTCAGAAGATGATGAAGAGTAACTGCAAATGGATTTGAGATTTATTTTTGGAATGATAAACATTTTCTTGAATTATACAGTGATAAAGTTTGCACAAATTTTTAACATCAGTAAGTTCAGATTCATTTTTATAGTAAGAGAATTATATTTCAAAAATGTTTAGCTGTTGTGTATCCAGCACTATCGCTGGATATATCAGTTCAATAGATAATCTAATACAGAAATTTTCAGTGGCGTATGAAGTAGCCTTCTAAGTGGAATAATTATTAATAATTAATTCAGTCAAATCTCATATTTTTAATTTGTATGAATGCTAAAATTTTTAAACCACTTTAAACAAGTTAATGGAGGTTGCTTGTGAGTTTTACAATATCCAGGAATACAAAGATTTTGATAAAAAAAAATCTAGACAACATTCTAACAGAGAAAACCTTGATGTACTTGTAAAGTATGAGATATTTGGCCTATGTAATTTTAATATTTTTCTATTTCAGTATGATATGATGAACTAATGAAAAGTGTTTGAAATCTTAGGCTTCATTCCCTAGATGGATGTAACAATATAATTTCAAATAGAAAGAAAAGTTATATATGATCATAGAAAAATGTGAAATGTATGATTTTGGTCTGTTTAAGAAGAAAGCCTAAAAATTGTCTTGAATGTTCATGTAATTGTATCTAAAATCATACATCTATCATAAGATAAAATAGAAACCAAAGTTTTAAAAAGAAAATGAAATTAAGAAGAAATAAAAATGTCGGGCGTGGTGGCGCACACTTGTAATCCCAGCATTCGGGAAGCTGAGACCGGAGGATCCGGGTTGGTGGCCAGCCTCAGCTACCTAGTGAGGCACTCCGCAACTTAGTGAGACTCAGTTTCAATATAAAGAATAAAAAATAGGGCTGGGGGTATAGCTCAGAGGTAGAATGACCCGAGTTCAATCCCCAGTACCGCAAAAAAAAAAAAGAAATTTTCCTTTGTCATGTGTGTGTGTGTGTGTGGGGGGGGTGCTGGATATTGATCTCAGGGGTGTTCTAGCTCTGAGCTACACCCTCACCCTGATTTTATTTTTTATTATTTTGAAACATAATCTTGCTAGGCTTTTGAAAGTCCACTAAGTTTATCTTTCACATGTTTTTAAAACTAAATGCTAGCTGCTCGTTGTCATAATCTTTCTACTTTTTCCTTAATAAATAAAAACATTAAAGAAACAAAAGTGGAAATAACAACAAAGTATATAATAAACTGAACTTTATTACCAAGGTTAAGATTTATTAAATATTAAACATTCTCTTAAAGAAATAAAATATTATAGGTGTAGTTGAAGTACAATAAATTAATGAAATTCTAGTAACTTCCCTTCTTTTCCATTCTAACAAGAGCTAAACACTATTTAGAAGCTGGCATAAAGCCATCACTTCTACTTTTTAAAAATATTTTGAAATATTTTAATAATTAGTATGAACTTTATGCTAACTTCAAATTTTGTTTATATCAGTAACAAAATGTGTCAGGTACAATTATATTTATTGTAACATTTATGTTGTTTCCAATTTTTCTGTCATCCACATACAAAAGAGCACATATCTTAGTATTTCTTTACTCTAGATAGGAAATTACTTATAATTAGAATTGCTGAGTCTTCAACCCTCAAGGGACTACTGTGTTTTGCTATGCAGTATGTCTACTGCAAAGGTTTGCATCATTATTACCTGTGTAAAGGGCACTGTGTTGAAAAAGAAATTCACAAAGTTAATCTGAAGTCATGCTTCAAAATTTCTAGGTGGCATTTCTTAATTTGCTTTGGAAATTTTCACTAGCATTTACAGGGAGGGAGGAGATAAGAGTAGAATAGATTGCATAATGAGATGCACCAAGAGTTGTGTGCATGTATGTTTTTATCACACTGAAACTCACTAAGATGTATAATTGTGATGCACTAACAAAAATATTAAAAAATAAAAGACAAAGGAAGTGTTAAAAAATAATTCCCCCTTTTCCCTCCTACTCCTGTTTTTGATGAAATTTTTAAAAAATTATGACAACCTGAATGTTTAAAAATTTGATGTGATTCCTTCAACTTGTGTGTAATGCATAACTAGTTTAGGTTTAGATACATTTTCATGGTTATTTGTATTCAGATTTTTCTATAGAGAATGTCTATTTCTATCATTTTTCTCTACTTCAAATAAGTTATAGGTGCTTTTAAAATAAAGTTTTTATAATGTGTATATTGTTCATATAAATTTAATATACTACATATTCATTAATAAAATAGTTTACAGAGCTGGGCGTGGTGGCGCACACTTGTAATACCAGCATTTGGGAGGCTGAGACCCTAGGATCCGGGTTCGTGGCCAGCCTCAGCTACCTAATGAGGCCCTCCACAACTTAGTGAGACCCTGTTTCAAAATAAAGAGTAAAAAATAGGGCTCGGGGTATAACTCAGAGGTAGAATGCCCCTGAGTTCAATCCCCAGTACCACAAAAATAATAAATAAATAAAATAAATAGTTTACAATAGCAAAGTAATTAACATTTAGCATTTACATATTTTCCATGTATTACATAACGTATCAATCATTTGATAACATTTATCCCATTGTATTCCCCCGATTTTGGCTTGGGTAAACTTTGTTTTTTACAACATTTTTTTGAAAAATTCTTGTTTGTCCTTTGCAAAGGACCTATAAATTCTTTGTAGGCATAAAACTTAGAAAGAAAATATGAACAATTCCAAGAAAAAAAGCAGATGAGGCTGAGAACAAGTGACCTGTACCATTGCCTCTGAGTGTTACAAACCAACACTCAATTGCAGATAAAACGTGTAATATTTTCTGGTATACTGCAAAATAGAGCTAAAAAGAAAATGGCTATCATAAGGAGATGTGTATTAAGCACAAAATGGCATAGTGCCTACCTAGCACATTCCCAGGAGCACAGCAAACTTGCTTGAGAATAGGTCCTCCATTTTTTTTTAGTGGACATTTTAAAATTTGGTTTCAATTCAGAGGACACAGTCCTAGAAACATACTTTAATCTTTAACAAGAGTTAAAGTATCTTGAATTTGATCTCTTCATAAAAATTTAGATTTGTCATGGCCAATATTATTGAAATAGACAATTTATTTTCTGATTTAGAGTAAATAATAATTGACATTTAGTCCAGGTGCATTTAAAATATATTTTTGTTTATTTACATATTACACATGTAATTAATATTTAGCTTTCACATGTTTCTAAATATATTGCATTCATATTTTTATCATGATTTGATGATATTTATTCTCCTCTACTCCCCAGAATTTGGTTTGGGTAAATTTTGTTTCTTATACACACTTTATATGATATATATTTATTTATATTATATATATTTATATATATCCTATATAATCACTGCAAATACAACTAGATTTGTTCTGGGTCTAGGAATACTACTAATATTAAAACAAAAATTAATAAATGAGATGCCATTAAACTAAAAGTCTTTGCTCATCAAAGAAAATAAAGAGTCTAAAGAGGGAGACAACAGACTAGGAGATCTTTGCCAGCTATTCCCCTGATAGAGGACTAATATCTAGAATATAAAAAGAACTTAAAATTAACACTAAAAACCAATCAAGAAATGTATAATTGAACTAAATAGACATTTCACAAAAGAAGAAATATAAATGGTCAGTAAATACATGAAAAAAATTCAATATCTTTAGCAATCAGGGATGCAAATTTAAAGTATACTGAAATTTCATCTAATACCAACCAGAATGGAAATCATCGAGAGATCAAACAGCAATAAATTTTGGAAAGGATATGGAGAAATTAAAACTTTTCTATGCTGTTTGAGGATTGCAAATTGGTGCACCCACTATGGAGATCAGTGTAGAAATTCTTCAGAAAATTGGGAATTGATACACTATAAGATCCAGCTATTTCACTCTTGTGTCCCTTTCTAAAGATTCTGAAATTAGACTATTATAGTAATATAAGGATATCTATGTTTGCAACAGCACAATTCATAATAGCCAAATTATGGAACCAACCTTAATGTCCATGAACACATGAGTGAATTACAAAGTTATGGGATATATACACAATGAAATTCTAGTCAACAATAACAAGAAACAAAATTACATTATTTACAAGAAAATGGATGGACCTGGAAAACATTGTGTTAAGTGAGATTATCCATTCACAGAAAGTGAAAGAGCATGTTTTCTCTCAAATGCAGAAGCTAGGAAGTAATTCAGATAAGAATGAGACTTCAGATAGTGGGAAGAAACACCAGTGGAGTCAGAGAGGTGGTCTAGGAGAAATGGTGGTGGAGTATGGAGAAGGAGATTCAAGGAAGAAATCACTGTCATTGGTGTGTGTGTGTGTGTGTGTGTGTGTGTGTGTGTGTGTGTGTGTGTCAGTGTGTAATGTATATTTGGATATGAGGACTGAACTCAGGGGCATTCTACTTCCAAGCTATACTCATGGCCCTTTTATACTTTATTTTGAAGCAGGGTCTTCCAGAGGGCCTCACTAAGTGGCTTGCAGGGTCTCATAGAGGGCCTCACGAACTAGGCTGGCCACAAACTTGTGATCCTCCTGTCTCAGCCTCCCAAGTAGTAGTATTACAAGTATGCCCCACCATGCCTGGCTATTATGTACATGAAAATACCAACGTCAACTTCAATACCCTGTATGGGGAATGAGGGAGTTGGAAAAATGCCCAACAAGTGCTGTATGTATATATGTCACCATCACTATGAGGTACATTATGTGAGACAATAATTTTCCAATAAAAGTATAAAAAAGAACTAATGATAATAGATAATACTTTGATACTTAGGTATACACTAGGTGTGTTCTATGTGCGTTATATTTTAACTAAGTTGATGATTACAAGACATCTATAAAAGAAACACTGTCATTATTAGTTTAGGCATTTTTCTGATGGGAATTGTACAAGAACAATAAAGTAATAGGCTAGAAAGCTGGGATTCAGACAACGGAAGGTTTCGCTTCAGAGTTAATATTTATAGACTTCTATAACAATACTACTCAAAGTGTTTTCGGTGAACTTGTTTGATGCAAGAATTGTTTGTTCCCATTTTACTAGTAGGTAAAAATAGAAATGAAGATGAAGCATTTAAAACATAATAGCTATGTGACATTGATGTATCATCTAAATGCATGGCTGTTTTTTAATAACATTTTTATTGCACTGTATTTGGAAAATTAATGGTCTGCAGTGTATTCAAAATTAATCAAACAACCATATTTGTCGCTCTAAAAAAGTTTATCCAAAGCTTCCCTATAAGGAGTCATATAATAAATATTTTAGAATTCTTGGGTTATTTAGTCTCATTGCAACTAAAAATTATAATGCTATACAATGAAGGTAGCCACTGGCAATAGTAAATAAATTGTCATGACTTTGCTCCAATAATATTTAATTTACAATTATAGGAGCAGAATAGACTTGCTGCAGAAACTAAAGTTAGCTGGTACTATTCTAAATTGTATTGCCTGTCTAATTAATTTTTGGCATAAATACCAAGACTATTATTATATTACAGAATGGTAAAGAGCAAAACTCTGTTCTTCTATGGGAAAGCACATTAAATGGGGAGTCCATAATCCAGTGTTTTTCAGTGCCACGAAGAAGTCTGTCAACCTTAGCATAACCACAAACCTTCAAATTGTATTTCTCACATTGAAAACTTAGAAACATAAACACATATTATAGGAATGTTTCATACACATGCATATATGTATACACATATGCATAAATATTGAATTAGATATAATATACATAACTTTCTGAATCATTCATTCATTGATGCACTGATTCTCTATCTTTGCTACTGTGTATAGTGCCACTACAAATATTAATATGCAGGTATCTCACTAGCTATTTACCCAGGATAGCTATAGCTGAATCATACAGAATTTCTAATTTTTTATTACAAACAATAGTGTATAAGGGCTCCTTTTTCTCCACATTTTCATGAGCACACACATATATGTATATATAACATATATGTAATATATAATATCATATATAATATATATGCATATATAATATAATGAAGATATAGATCTCTGTTATAACTAGAGTGAGAGAAAACTTTAACTCAATATTGATATGCGTTTCTCTGATGGCAAAAGATATTTAGCATTCCTCGTATATTTATTGACTATTTATTGGCCACCTTTTTTAAGAAGTTTCTATTCAGACTATTTGTACATTTTATATTGGATTACTAGCGTTTTTTAAGTTTCTACGGTTCTTTATATATTATGGATATTAATCTTCTGGTAGATGAATAATAGCTGGCAAAGATTTTTCTCACATTCTATAGATTGCCTCTCCACTGTAAATTGTTTCCTTTGCTCTACAAAAGATTATTGATATAATCTCATTTGATTCCTGAACTATTATAGTCCCACCAGAAAAAAATGTTTCCAGTTCTAATATTTTCAAGTATCTACCAAAGTTTTTTTCTAGTAGTTTTAAAGTGTCAGATCTTTGGAAAATTTTAAGATCTTGGATCCATTTTTAATTGATTTGGGTACAGTGTGAGATACAGGTCTAGTTTCAATTTCCTACATGTGGATATTTAGTTTCCCCAGAAGCATTTGTTGAAGAAACTGTGCATTCATCATTGTATATGTTTGGCACCATTATGGAGAATCAGTTCTCTTAAGAAGTATGGATTTACAAAAAAAAAAAAAAAAAATGCTGTTTTTTTGTAGAATGCTTTGAAATCAGGTGTTGTGATGCTTTCAGCATTGATCTTTTGCTTCGTGTTGCTTTATCTACTTGAGATCATTCAAACTTCCATATGAATTTTGGTATTGTCTACTGTCTTCTCTAGTTCTGTTAAAAATGTCATTGGTTTCTTAGTTGCGATTTTCTTGAGTTCTTTGTATATCTTAGATATTAAACCTCTATCTGAACTGTAACTGGCAAAAATTTTCTCCCACTCTGTAGGTTCTCTGTTGAGGTTCTTGATAGTTTCCTTTGCTTTGCAGAAGCTCTTCAGTTTAGTGCAATCCCATGGATTGATCTTCCTAAGGGTTGCTTGTGCTTTTGAGGTCAGGTTGAGAAAGTTTTTACCTGTGCCTATGTGTTCAAGTGTTGGTCCTATGCCCTCTTCAAGTAGCTGCAAGATCTCTGGTCTGACATCCAGGTCCTTGATCCACCTTGAGTTGACTCTTGTGCAGGGTGAGAAAGTGGGGTTTATTTCCAGTTTCCTGCATATGGCTAACCAGTTTTGCCAACACCATTTATTAAATAGGCTATCCTTTTTCCAGTGTATATTTTTGGCTCCTTTGTCAAAAATCAGTTGACTGTAAGTCTGTGGGTCTGTTTGTGAGTCTTCTATTCTGCTCCATTGGTCTATGTATCTATTTTTGTG
>PVLC010037084.1:0-15451 GCA_004027655.1 Graphiurus murinus | reverse complement strand
AAAAAAAAAAAAAAAAATAGGGATGGGGGTGTAGCTCGGAAGTAGAATGCCCCTGAGTTCAATCCCCAGTACCGCAAAAAAAATAAAGAAAGAAAGAGGTCCAGCTACTTGGGTTAAAGAGTGTGATAAAATTTAAGAGAAGCCAGGTAGGAACCGGGTGTGGTGGCGCACGCTTGTAATCCCAGCATTCGGGAGGCTGAGACCGGAGGATCCGGGTTCGAGGCCAGCCTCAGCTACCTAGTGAGGCACTCCACAACTTAGTGAGACCCGGTTTCAAAATAAAGAATAAAAAAATAGGGCTGGGGGTGTAGCTCGGAGGTAGAATGCCCCTGTGTTCAATCCCCAGTACCGCAAAAAAAAAAAAAAAAAAAAAAAAGAGAAGCCAGGTAGATGCACATACTACTAGTGACTGTTAATTCCATTTCTGGATATAAACCTCTGAGAAAAATCTCCCAAGTGCCCCAAATGGAATCACTACAATACCACTTGCAACAGTGACATCTTGGGGTTAGAACTAGGTTTGATTACATATGATAGAAATCCTAAAATAATAGTGACTTAAAAAAGACAAAGTTCCTCTCCATGTACAATCCCAGGTCAAGGTAGGCCTGGTAAGGTGCTGTATGAAGGCCAAGACCCTCGCTCCTTGTCCCATTGTCTCTCCTGTGGCTCCAATGCTGGAGATCCCTTATGTCAATAGGGCTGCTCCATTTCCAGTTGGTGGGCAGGAATCAAGAGAAAGGACTTGCACATGCCACCTGCTAGGGACACTTCCTGGAAATGGCAACCTCTCTCCCACATCCACCCCACAAGCCTGAACTGGCACTTGGCCACATCTAGCTAGATAACTTACAATACCAAATGCAATATAAATTAAATGCTACGTAAACAGTTGTTACACTGTATTGCTCAGGGAATAATGGCAAGAAAAAGTCTACATGTTCTACCTGGACATAGGTGTTTTTTGTTTTGTTTTTCATTTTGTGTACGGTGTGGTGCTAAGGATTGAACCCAGGGGCATCATTCTACCTCTGAGCTACACAGACCTCTATTATTTTTCATTTTGAAGGGCCTAAGTTGCTGAGGCTGGCCTTGAACCTGGGATCCTCTAGTCTCAGCCTCCCCAAGTACTGGGATTATAGGCATGTGCCACCACGCACTGAACATGAACATAGCTTTTTTCCCCGATATTTCTTTTTCTTTTCTTTTTTTTTGTGTGTTGGTACTGGGGATTGAACTCAGGGGCATTCTATCTCCGAGCTATACCCCCAGCCCTATTTTTTATTCTTTATTTTGAAACAGGGTCTCACTCAATTGCAGAGTGCTTCACTAGGTAGCTGAGGCTGGCCACAAACCGGGATCCTCCACTCTCAGCCTTCCAAATGCTGGGATTACAAGCATGTGTCACCATGCCCAGCTTTTCTTTTCTTTCTTTCTTTCTTTTTTTTTTAGTACTGGGTGTTGGGGTCTTAGCTGGCCCCAGCTAGACCTCGCCTCTAGATGGCGCCTGGCAGAGTGCCAGGAGCAGCTGCAGGTGGTAACATCCTAGGACTGTGCCACGCTAGAGCGCATGCACCAGCACGCCCGGCCCGTGGCCTGCCCAGGTGAGAGCTATATGCAGGCACCTCGTAGCTCAAGCCCTGTGTGGCTTTGAGCCTCCACCTCTCGCCCTAGGGAGATGATGGTCGGTGGAAAGGATGGTTGGGGAGGAAGGATGGTTGGAGATTGTGAGGAACGGCTACGGAGAACAAGAGTGGGGTGACAGAGACGATTGTGGCTAGAGAGATGGTTACTGCCAGGGTTAAGAGAACGATTACTGTTACTGTTACTGCTTGGGTAAGGTCCCAGAGAGAGAGAGAGAGAGGTATAATAAAGAGAAGCTTGAACCAGCAACATTTGGTTATTGTCTCCATTGGCGTCTCACAGTTGAGGGTCCAGCGTGGGGGACGATAAGTGGTGCCGAAACCTGGGAACCCTGAAATCCGGGAACCCAGAAACCTGGGAACCCCAAAACCCAGGGACCCCGATACTGGGGATTGAACCCAGGGGTATTTTACCTCTGAGCTATACCCCCAGTCCTATTTTTTTTATTCTTTATTTTGTTTTTGTTTTTGTTTTGCGGTACTGGGGATTGAACTCAGGGGCATTCTACCTCCGAGCTACACCCCTATCCCTATTTTTTTTTTTTTTTTGTACTGGGGATTGAACTCAGGGGCATTCTACCTCCGAGCTACACCCCCAGCCCTATCTTTTATTCTTTATTTTGAAACCGGGTCTCGCTAAGTTGTGGAGTGCCTCACTAGGTAGCTGAGGCTGGCCTTGAACCCGGATCCTCCGGTCTCAGCCTCCCGAATGCTGGGATTACAAGCGTGCGCCACCATGCCCAGCCCTATTTTTTATTCTTTATTTTGTTTTTTTTTGTTTTTTGTTTTTTTTTGCGGTACTGGGGATTGAACTCAGAGGCATTCTACCTCCGAGCTATACCCCCAGCCCTGTTTTTTATTCTTTATTTTGAAACCGAGTCTCACTAAGTTGCGGAGTGCCTCACTAGATAGCTGAGGCTGGCCGCGAACCCGTATCCTCTGGTCTCAGCCTCCCGAATGCTGGGATTACAAGCGTGCGCCACCACGCCCGGCTTATTCTTTATTTTGAAACCGAGTCTCACTAAGTTGCGGAGTGCCTCACTAGGTAGCTGAGGCTGGCCGCGAACCCGGATCCTCCGGTCTCAGCTCCCGAATGCTGGGATTACAAGCGTGCGCCACCACGCCCGGCTTATTCTTTATTTTGAAACAGGGTCTCACTAAGTTTTGGAGAGCCTCACTAAGTAGCTGAGGCTGGCTGCGAGCCCGGATTCTCTGGTCTCTGCTCGCAAGGACTGGGATTACAAGCTTGTACCATCAGGCTCAGCTTCCCCTGATTTTTTTTTTTGTGTATGTGTGTGTGTGTGTGTGTGTGTGTATGGTACTGGGGATAGAACCCAGGGGCCTTATACTCTGGGCTACACACCCAGCCCTATTTTTTGGGGGGAGGGGGGGGAACAGGGTTTCAATAAATTGCTGAGAGCCTCACTAAGTAGCTGAGGTTGGCTGCAATCCTGCAATCCTCCTGTTTCAGCCTCCCAAGTACTGGGATTACTGTGTGCGTCACCACACTCGGCTTCCTCTGATACTTCTTATTCACATTTGGTTGAACCTACAGATGCAATTTCATAGACCCAGAGGGCTGACTGGACTGTCCTTGTTCTGTATATCTCTGTGCTCTACTAAAAGCCATGGGTTCTATTACCTGGAAAGGAGGAAGAATGGATATAAGGGAATAAATAATGGCCTCTGTCACAAAGATCTTAGTGGATAAAGGTTACATAAGGGACAAAAAAGAAATCCTCAAGTATACACAAGTTGAATGTATTCCCATTTATTCTGTTGAGATTAAATTCATAATTTTCATGTGCTCAAACTTATTAATGTATATAAAAGTCTTGTAAAAATGGAAAGTTATACCATAACATAGATTATTTCAATGTTATAAAATTCAAAGGAATGCCACATTCCAACAAAAACAATTTTTCAAGAAGTTGACATACTTTTGCTGAAATTATACCACATATCAGTAGAAGATTAATGGCTTTTTTCATTGAGAAAACTGGCTCATCATATGGTAAAAAAAGAAAACTTGGTCTCATATACAAAGGTGCATCTCAAATAGTTTCAAAGTGATGTTAAGACTTAGCAACCAGTACAGCCCGGCATCAACCAATGAGAACCAGTGTTTGACCACTCAGAATGGCTGGCACCAGTATACCACAACAGGGTATATTAGCTGGACGTCAGCCCTAGTTAGTGGTCTCAATAAGAAGAGGAAAAACTAATGAACAGAAAAAATGAAAATAACTTAACTAGTTTTAAATAAGCAACAAACTTTATAATTATTCATTTGTCTCCATTAAAATTAAGAATGTTTGTTCAGTGAAGGATCCCCCTAGATACACAAACTACCATTCTGAGAGCTATTTGCAATTGCCTGGGAATAAACAAGCAACTCCTCGAAATAAACAAACACACAAAAAGGAAGCCCAAGAGAAAAATGAACGATTCACAGAGAGAAAAAACAGAAAGACCAACAGGTTTACGGAAAGATCCCCAAAATTAAGGGAGATCAGATGAAGGTACATTAAACACAGTGCCACCAGACTGGACAATCAGAAAGTTGGGCTATATCAAGTGCTGGTGAGGATCAGGAGAAAGGAAGCCTCAAGTGGGAGGGTCAATCCCCATTCTAAAGAAAAATCTGGAAAGCCAGAAAAATTAACCTGTATGACCCAATATCTCATTCTGGTACATGTGCTAGAGAACTGTTCACACAGCACAGAAAGGACATAGGAAAGGATGTTCATCATGGACCTGGATCCGGTGCCAAGAAGTCAGAGGCATCCAGGTGTCCACCACTTAAGGCAACATGTGAGTAAAATGCAACTGATGTCCCCGTGAAGTCTATGCAGCAGTTTAGAGCGATAACAGAGAGCCAGGATGAGTGACTGAGTGAAAACAGAGTAAGATCTATTGCACAATACCACTTAGGTAGAGTTATAGCACAGTCACACATAACACAACATATATTAAAAAATGTGAACATAGTAGACATGACACATTCATATAGAAAGATGTGAACATAAGTAAACATATTAGACGGGATGCTTATGGTAGGAGATGTGTAAAGAAAGGGAAAAAAGCCACAAAACCAGAGCATCCTTGCATGGAACTGTATTCCCAAGATCCAAAGCAAAGGGGCTGAATGTGCTGTTATGCCTTAAATGTGAGCATTGGGAAGTCTGTACTAGAAAGGGTGACTCTAAAGTGTCCTGGGGTGAGGAGATGCCCATGGCTGAGGCTCTACCACCTTTATCCTTCAAAAAAGAAACCCTTGTCTGCCTGTGCTTAAGCTACGGCATGCATGCGCTTGTTCGTTAATTTTCCTGCACACCAAGGAGCCCCACAGGTGTATGTGCCTCAAGCAAACTGTACTCCCAGCCCCCAAGTGAGAGTAAGGCCATTATTGGTCCTTCATTTGGCATAAATCGCAGCCTAAAGCCCATAACCCAACCCTCATTTATTTCAACTCATTGTTTGAATATAAGCAAGGTTTCATAGAGCAGACACTTCAGTGAAGGAAAGGGTGATGATGGAGCTGAGAAGGTAGGAGTAGGGAGATACCTTCTCCATGTCCCAGGGGCTGTGAAACTCAGCACAGCATGTGCATGGAACCATGGCCACCCAGGGCAGCAACAACCACTATACAACTAACCAAGTAGCTAACGGCTTCAGTCCAGGGTCAAGAAGAGACGGGGTCAGAGATCACTCCTTGATTTTGCTTCAGCTTAAAGATAAGTTCTCCCTCAGCTTCTGCTAGCCTTTATGAGGCAAAAAGGGGAGAGGCTTTCTCCCCAAGTCCTGGCTGGGCATCCAAGCAGGGAGTGGGGTTTCAGCCCCAGACCTCAATGAGGTCCCCAGATTCCATGCCCAGATCAGCCGGCAGCTCCTTGCCTGAAAGCTTTGTCCCATCGAAGAAGAAGGAGAGCTTGTGTCCAGAGAGTCCCATGGCCTCCTCGTAATGTGACATGAGGGTCTTGAGAGGAGAATCCTGGGTGGAGAGGAAAGCAATAGATGTAAAAATTTGAAAGGTAGGGCTGGGGAGATGCTGTAGAAATGGACAGAGAACTTAGCACAGGAGGATAAGAGATGGAATCAGTGAAGTCAGGGACCCTGGAGGCTTTGGAAGGCAAGTAGATGAGAAAACCAGCACAGCTGGTCTCCTCGCTGGGAACTGGAATGATTCTTTCCTCTCTCTGGGCAACAGGTTCCTGAAGAAGAGAGTGGAAGCACAAAGCCCAAGGCCTAGGGGCATAGGCTCTCGGTTAGGCAAATTCTCTAAGCCTCAATCACCTCACCTAAAAAAATGGAAGCATATTAGCTGGGCATGGTGGTACATGCCTGTAATACCAGTAATTGGGAGACGGAGACAGGAGGATCACAGGTTTGAGGACAGCCTCAGCAAGTAGTGAGACTCTCATCAACCTAGCAAGACTGTTTCCAAATAAAAAGAAAAAATAGGGCTGGGGTGTAGCTTGGAGGTAGAACACCCCTAAATTCAATCCCCAGCACCACAAAATAAGAAATATGCCTCTGTTTTTTTTGTTGTTGTGTGTGTGTGTGTGTGTGTGTAATAGTGGGGATTGAACCCAGAAACATTCTACCTCTGAGCTACACCCCCAGCCCTATTTTTAAAATTTGGAAACAAGGTCTCACTAAGTTGCAGAGGGCTTCACTAAATTGCTGAGGCTGGCTGCAAACCTACAATCTACTGTCTCAACCTCCCAAGTGCTAGGATTACAAGTGTGCACCACCATGCCCAGTTAGGAAGCCCAGATTCTAAAATGAGAATGATCCAAACTGGGGGCTAGGATCTCCCACTTATTAGATGTGTGACCTTAGACAAATATTAAGCTTGAATTGTGTCTCCCAAAAATGATACCTTGTAACTGTAACCCCTGGTAAATGTGAATGTGATCCTGTTTGGATTTAAGGCCTTTGCAGACATAATGAAATTCAGTGCTAATCCCATTAGGTGACTAGTTCACTGCTATCCTACATAATTTATGTCCTTACAAGAGGAAAGAGAGACACAGACACACTGGGAGAACATCATGTGATAATAGAAGCAGAGATCAGAGTGATGCAGCTGCAATCGAAAGAACTCTGGCGCCAGGCGTGGTGGCGCACGCTTGTAATCCCAGCATTCGGGAAGCTGGAACCGGAGGATCCGGGTTCGAGACCAGCCTCAGCTACCTAGTGAGGCACTCCGCAACTTAGTGAGACTCGGTTTCAAATTAAAGAATAAAAAATAGGGCTGGGGGTATAGCTCAGAGGTAGAATGCCCCTGAGTTCAATCCCCAGTACCACAAAAAAAAAAAAAAAGAACTCTGGCCACCACCAGAAACCAGAAAGAGGCAAGGAAGGAGCCTATCAGAACCTCAGGGAGCACAATCCTACTGACACCCTGATTTCAGACTTCTAGTCTCCAGAACTACAAGAGAATAGATTTCTATTATTTTAAGCCACGCAGTTTGTGGTATAATAGTCCCTCATTATTCAGGAGGAAAACATTCTAAGATCTCCAGTGGATGACTGAAACCATGGATAGTGCCAAAGCCTATACATACTATGTTTTCCTAGACATACTCACTATGATAAGGTTTAATTTACAAATTAGATACAGTGGGAAGTTAGCAGCTAATAATAACATTAGAAAAAATTTAAAATATACTATAATAAAAGTTGTATGACTGTGGCCTCTTGTCTCTCAAAATATCTTTTTTTCAGCCGGGCGTGGTGGCGCACGCTTGTAATCCCAGCATTCGGGAGGCTGAGACCGGAGGATCCGGGTTCGCGGCCAGCCTCAGCTACCTAGAGAGGCACTCCGCAACTTAGTAAGACTCGGTTTCAAAATAAAGAATAAAAAATAGGGCTGGGGGTATAGCTCGGAGGTAGAATGCCTCTGAGTTCAATCCCCAGTACCGCAAAAAAAAAAAAAAAAAAAAAAATCTTTTTTTCAGCTAGGTGTAGTGGTGCATGCTTGTAATCTCAGGCTGAGATGGGAGGATCGCAGGTTTGTGGCTACTTAGGCCCTCCACAACTTAGAGAGACTCTGTTCCAACATAAAAGAATAAAATAGCCAGGTGTGGTGGTGCATACTTGTAATCCCAGTACTTGGGAGGCTGAGATAGGAGGATCACAGGTTCAAAGACAGTCTCAGCAAGTAGTGAGACACTCATCAACCTAGCAAGCCCCTGTTTCCAAATAAGAAATAAAATCGGGCTGGGGGTGTAGCTCGAAGGTAGAATGTCTCTGGGTTCAATCCCTAGTACTACAAAAAAAATAGGGTTGGGGGTGTAGCTTGGAGGTAGAATACCCCTAGGTTCAACCCCTAGTACCAAAAAAATAAATAAATAAAAAACAAAATAGGGCTGGGGTAGAACACCCATGGGTTAAATCACTAGTACCATGCAGGTGGGGGCGCGTGCGGGCGCACGCACACAGACACACACACACACACAAAGAAAAGAATATGGAGGGCAGTGTCTCCAGTTGATTCAGGATTAGGAGGAATCTATTCCATCAACTGACAAGAGAGTAGACAGAGGAAAGGGGAAGGGGCGTAGACAGCCATTTCTCCCACTCACTTGAGACAATGAGATCTCCAGCATCTGGTGTTTCTCCTTCCCTTGCACTCGGAGCCGGAGCTGCTGGGATGTCTCTGCGGCCTCTGAAGAACTTGCTAGCACCACACAGTCTGTGGGAGGCAGGATCAGGAAGCCAGACCTAAGTGGGGGATGGAAGCAGGGCCCACTCTGGACCTTTCCCCATCCCCTTCATGGCAAAGCCCCCTCAAGGTCCCACCTTCCTGCCTTCCACTCACCAATGATGTCAGCCACTCCGAGCTTTAGGGTCCTGGGGGTGGCAGTGGGAGACAGCTCTGTCTCTCCGAAGAGCAAGAGGATCCTGCTTGGGGCCACCCCAAGATGGGTGGCCATGTGGTCCACCACACTCTGAAGGGGCTCCGACTAGGGAAGAGAACAAGAGGCAAAGAAGCCCTTCCTGTGTTGAAATTGCCCACCCCACCTATACCCCAACACCACTACCCCAAACACAAGCTTTGGCCTGAGCAACCTGCTGAACTCCTCAGCTGTTAGTTGCACCATATTTACCTGGCGAATATAGAAGAAAATCATGTCAGAGCGGTGTTCAGGTGAGTAGCACAAAGAAATGGAATAGCCGCGAGTTAGGTGGAAAAAGGAAATGGTGAGGATTACAACAAATGATTGCAGGCCCCATCTAAACAGGCTAGCTCTTACAGTCTAGCTGACTGTACCATGTGGAAATATGGAACAGTGTGACTACACATGCCGATTTTTAAGAGAAGCCAGAAATCTGGGCTTTTGTGTAAAATCACCCATTGCAAAGGTTGGCAATAAACTCTTGTGGTGTGTGGTACTGGGGATCAAACCCAGGGACTCCCATATGCTGGGCAAACACTCTACCACTGAATTATGACCCCAGCTGCCTCACCATATAAATATGTGTTTATTTATTTATTTATTTTTGTAGTAGGGATTGAACCCAGGGGCATTCTACCTCCAAGCTACACCTCCAGCTCTTTTTTTATTTTTTGTTTTGAAACAGAGTCTCACTAGGTTGCTGAGAGTCACCCTACGTTGCTGAGGCTATCCTTGAACCTGTGATCCTCCTGTCTCAGTCTCCCAAGTACTGAGATTACAGACATACACCACCTCACCCAGCCCCTCATATACTTTAAAAACATGTTATAGCTGGGCATGGTGGTGCACATCTGTAATCCCTGTACTTGGGAGGCTGAAAGAGGAGGATCACAGGTTCGAGAACAGCCTCAGCAAGCAGTGAGACTCTCATTAACCTAGCGAGACCCTGTTCCCAAATAAGAAATAAAATCAGACTGGGGGTATAGCTCGAAGATATAATGCGTCTAGGTTCAATCCCCAGTCACACACACACACACACACACACAAACATGTTACAGAGCAAAGAAAGCAAATACACTGCTAAGAAGGCCCTGGGTGCCTGTTTGCAACCTCTGGCTTAGTGGCTTAACCCATGCATGATTAGTATTCTATAAGCACTCTATCCTGTTACATTCTTAGTGTTGAACTGGGGTCATCCCTACACAAATGTCAGCCTTTCCCAGGAAGCTAGGGGAGCTCAGGATGACGGAGGGACATGTGCTGTGTCCAATACCATGAGAAGAAGCACAAGAGGGAAGCACAGAAGAGAGGTTTTGCTTCAGTGGGGCCTTGGAGAATGGGTAGGAAGTTTGCCAGAAAGAGGAGAAAATGAGGAAAAATTCCAGAGGAAAGAACAAGTGCAAAGACATGCAGGGATGAAATAGTGGACTGCAGCTCCAGAGAGCAGGAGAGGAAAAGGAAGACGTGGTTTAGTACACCCCTGCCAGGTTCCCGTCTCTCCAAAGGGAGCTCCTGCGTCCTCCCGTGGGCCTTCCGGCACTTACCATTCTGATGGGCAATCTGACCAGGTCAGCCCGGCACCGGATTTTGAGTGGGAAGAGCCGGGGGCTCTCTGGGAGGATGGGCCCCTCCACTAGGACCACCTCATCATCTTGGCTCTGGTGATCCTGGCCCTGCTGCTGCTTGGGGCTCAGGCAGGAGCGGAGATCTTGGAGGCGCTTGTTCACCTCCCTGGGGTACAGATAGGACTTGGGGTTGGTCACCCTCCCAAATTATCCCTCTCCACCACAGCCAGAGCCCCCAGTCTCTAGTACCTTAACTTTTGGAGTGCCCGAGTATGCTTTCTGCTCTTGGTCCTTGGAGGAGGTGGGGGCAAAGGAGAGGTGTCCTGAACCCTGTAGAGAGAAAGGTAGAACAGGATGGAGACAAAGGAGGGACCCCAGTCCCATACTTCTCTTCATGGGCCATGGACCCCCAGGAACCACAGGGGGAGCTGGAGAATCAAGTGGAAGCACCCTTGGTAACTTCCATTTTACTGGAAGACAGGGGTAGATAAGAGACAGGGAAAACCTGAGACATCATTCTTATATTTACAAGACCCAAATATGAAAGGAGGGAAATGCCTCAAAGATATTAAGTCACTTCCCTAGTAAATGTCCAGTAACATCCAACAGACATCATGCATTTACTATTCTTCATCTACTCAATAGTTCTCTGACACAAAGACCATGACTATCTCATTTTACAGACAGGGAAAGAGCAGCACAGAGAAGACGGGGAACAGACAGCTGATGGAATCTGAACCATGCCCTTGACCCCTACATCACTTCACCTCAGACTCCATTCCCATGGTGGTCTGAAAGGGTCATCCTCCAAGGTGGGTCACCTCTTCTCCCAAGAGTTTTATGCCCCACCTGAGCCTCAAGACTCCTTCCATCCCTTCTCCCTACCCTTTCAGGAGCCACCTGAGGGTCCTGCCTGCCTCAGCTTTCCTCTTTAACACTCCCTTCCTGTTCCCAGGGCCCAAGTGCCCCAGCCTCACTCACAGCAACACCTTCTTTTTCTTCTCTTCTTTCTCATCCTGACTCCTCAGCTTCTTCTTCCAGGGAGAGTCTGGAATTGGGGGATCCTCAGGGTGAGGACTGCTAGAATCTGCCATATCTGCCTCTGGGAGCAGAGGAGGAGAAAGTGGAATGGGTTAGCCAAGAGAGGGTAGTGGGTGCCAAGCAGGAACAAGTCAGAGGCATTAGAATGGTTCTTGAACTAAGGATGTCATTCAGAGGTAGAACACTTGCCTCAGGACAATAAGAACAGCAGGAGAAAGGAGACCCCGCACCCACAGGACCACTCAATAATAATACTGAGAAAGTGCTTGAGGGCATGACTGCTATTGGTTGAATATTTTTCTTTTCTTTCTTTTGTTGCAATACTGAGGATTGAACTCAGGGGCATTCTACCTCCAAGCTACACCTCCAGCCTATGTTTTATTCTTTATTTTGAAACAGGTTCTCACTAAGTTGTGGAGGGCCTCACTAAGTAGCTGAGGCTAGCAACAAACCTGCGGTTCTCCTGTCTCAGCCTCCCAGGTACCGTGATTACAAGCATGAGCCACTATACCCAGCTGAATATTTTTCTTTAAATCATGCATTTTAACTTACATGTCTAATATAAAGAAACCTGATATTATTCTAAAATACAGAAACTTTCTCATTTGCTTGCTGCCAATAAGGTATCAACATAAATCATAAAAATAAATACTGTTAGCCTGGGGTATAGCTCACTGGTACAGTGCTTGCCTAGCATGCACAAGGCCCTGGGTTCATTTCCCAGTATCACAAAATAAATAAATATACTGTATACAGTGCAAATGAAAAGATTATAACTCCTGGACCAGTTGTTCTCAAGCAGGGGCAATTTTTCCTCCCAGGGGACATGTGGCAATGTCTAGAGACAATTTTGTTATCACAATGAGGAGGGGGAGGGTGTTGAGGTATGCTAGTGGGTGGAGGTCAGGATGTTGTTAAACTTTCTACATTGCACACAGGATAGCAACCCACAAAAAAAGAATTTTCTAGTCCAAAATGTCAGTAGTGCTGAGGTTGAAAAATTCTGTCCTAGCTAAATATGGCAGCTGCTAGAGCCACGAGATTCTGCACTGCTAACAAGCTCCCAGGGGATACCTAACACTGCTGGGCCCACATTTTGAAAAGCAAGGATGGAGATACTTTTACTTAATGCTTCTGTGTTCCAGGTACTGTTCTAGACCATATCCATGCTTAAGAAACAGCTTTCTGTATATTTCCTTAAAATAATTCTCACCAAACTCCTTTAACATAGTCCACTATCATCTCCATTTTCCTGATGAGGAAACTCAAGTACTGGGAGGTTAAACTTGCCCAAGGTCACATAAGGAGTTAGAGCTGGGATTCAAACCCAGGCCAGATGGCTGCTAAATCTTAATCAGTCTATTATACTCCCTCCTGGTACAGAAGTCTTGGCCCAAAGTCTGCATTTGTAGACCAGATCGCTCACTTCTTTTTTTTTTTTTTTTCGTTACTGGGGATTGAACTCAGGGGCATTCTACCTCCGAGCTACACCCCCAGCCCTTTTATTCTTTATTTTGAAACCGAGTCTCACTAAGTTGCGGAGTACCTCACTAGGTAGCTAAGGCTAGTCGCGAACCCAGATCCTCCGGTCTCAGCCTCCCGAATGCTGGGATTACAAGCGTGCGCCACCACGCCTGGCTCAAGATCGCTCACTTCTTAAACTTGATTCCTTCTCACTACCCTTGGGTAGTATGCAAAAATCACATCACTGGAGGAGGATAAAGGCTGGGCAGCCCTAACAAGACTCAAAGAACAGCCTGCTGGCTCCAGAGTGTTCCCAAGAACCTTGTTCCAGATATAACAAAATGGCACAGATTCTAAACACTACCTCTTTCCCTGCTCCCACTAGGATTACAGAATCAGAATCTCTGGGGGAGCTGCCTGCAAATCTATATAAACACACTCTCATGCCTATCAGAGTTGGGAGGAGGGTGGCTGGAAAGCACTTCTAAGTTGGCTCTTGTGCCTTCCAGCTCCTTTCAGGATTAGAGCCTTTTCCTAGGTAGGACGCAGGAGTTCCCTCTCCCATGCTTTTCTCCTGAGTCTTAAGAGAAAATTAGGGTCAGGGGGATGTGGCTCAGTGGCAGACCGCAAGCACAGTCCCTGGCCTGGATCCCAGCACAGAGAGAGAGAGAGGAGAGCAGAGGAGAAGAGAGGGAATTGGCTGCAAGGATATAAACTCCAGGAAATCTACTTAGAGAAGCCAGTGCCAGGTACTTCTTCCTGTAAACCCTCCCTTACCTTCCTCAGCCCCTGCAGGGCAGAGTTTCAGGAGAGGCACGTTATCTGGGATGAGATGAAGGCTGCTTTGTACCTACAAAAAAAGAAAAAGAAAAGAAAAGCAAAAGAAGAAAAAGAAGAAGAAAAAGAGAGAGAGAGAGAGATTTGGTCTCAAGTCCTCCCCCTAACAAAAGGGAAAAGAAGTGGTCCCAAGTCCTCCCCCTAACAAAAGGGAAAAGACATGGGGATGATTCTTCCCTGACATCCAGCTCCTGTGTCCTAAGGACGGAGACCCCATGGCCCTCTCCAGGGAACTCAGGAGTCCAGCTTCCCAAGGATCCCAAAACTGTAGTATCTCTCCTCTCTCCCCTTTCCCTAAGGCAAAACTTCCCTAAGATGTAGGCTTGGTTCTCCTTTTTAACCAGGCTGCTAGCCATCCCTCTACCCTAGATTCCTAGAGAACCCCAGTCTTTCCGAATCCCCATGAACAGGAGCTCCCAATACTTCAGCTCCCTGGCTTCCTTAGTTAGCAATGGGTTCCAACTTCAAAGTCCAACACGCCCCAAATCTCAATCCCAGGTCCCCCCATCCTCCTGGAACCCTCAGGAACATCAGCCCCTCAGCTTCCCTAAGTCCCCAAGACTACAGCTCTGGGGAATCCCATACTTTCAATATACCCCAAACCCCTTCACCTCCCCAATCTGCAAGGTACCCAAGAGCCCTGTTCTCTCTCTGCCTCCAATACCCTAGTTCCTCTTTTCTGTTTAGCCTTCAAGACCAACCCCACAACCCTAGCCTTAGAACTCCGTAAATACAGCCCTCCGGAAGCCCTGCCCCTCAGCTCCTGGCGCTAGCCCTCCCCAGGACCTGGCCGCACCTTCCCTGAGTACACCGGAACCACCGGTGCCTCCCCCGGATCCAGCAACAGCCGCCGCCGCCTCCTGACCAGGGCCCGCGGGGCTCCCGCAGGCCGCGCGTCCGCCCCTTCGCTGTCACTGTCGCTGTTGTCCTGGGATGCGGCCGGCAAAGCGGGCTCTGAGGGCGGAACCTCAGCCGAGGGCGGAACGTCAACCGAGTCCTCAGCACTGCTCCCGGCGGCGACCTCCAGGAGATCCTCATCGCTGTCGCTGACCAAGTCCACCAGCACTGTGTCCAGAGTGTGGCGAGCTGGAGACCGCTTGGCGCTAGCACCCCGGCCCCAGCCGCCCCGGGCTCCCCGAGCTCCTCGGCCACCACGGCCACCTCGGGGCCTCCGACCCCGTCTCCTCACAGGTTCCGCCATAGCACTCCCTCAGCGGCTACACATGCCAGCCTCCATCCTAGCCCCACCCCCCACAGCGACTTCCGCCCCTCATTGGGCAAACAGCCCGTTAGTCTGCACCTCTCTCCACCTACACGCTCTGGATCCACCTCCCCACCTTGTCATTGGTCGACGTACCCGCCCATCACACACCCACCACTGAAACGAAGGCGCCAAAGATTCCAATCCCCTCGGTGCAATCAGCGAAAACTTCTGATTCGGTCCAGCTCATCCATTGGCTGAGCTTTCCCTCTTCTGACACGCCTTCTCTCAGACCCTCCCATCAAAGAGACCCGCCTCCTTGGTGGGTGGAAGAGCGGAGCATCCTGGCAATTGTAGTCCTTAAACCGGAAGTTCGATGGAATTGCGTCAGAAACTGTGAAATTAGCCGGGTGTGGTGGCATATACTAGTAATCCCAGTACTTGGGAGGCTGAGACAGGAGGATACGGGTTCGCGGCCAGCCTCAGCTACTTAGTGAGGCTTTCCGCAATTTAGTGAGACCCTGTTTCAAAATAAGGGAATAAAAAATAGGGTTGGGAGCCGGGCGCGGTGGCGCACGCTTGTAATCCCAGCATTCGGGAGGCTGAGACCGGAGGATCCGGGTTCGCGGCCAGCCTCAGCTACCTAGTGAGGCACTCTGCAACTTAGTGACACTCGGTTTCAAAATAAAGAATAAAAAAAAATAGGGCTGGGGGCATAGCTCGGAGGTAGAATGCCCCTGAGTTCAATCCCCAGTACCGCAAAAAAAAAAAAAAAAAAAAAAAAAGGGGGGG
>PVLC010037083.1:0-15451 GCA_004027655.1 Graphiurus murinus | reverse complement strand
GTGTGTGTGTGTGTGTGTGTGTGTGTGTGTGTGTGTGTGTGTGTGTGTGTGTGTGTGTATGTGTGTGTGTGTGTGTGTGGTACTGGGAATTCACTCCAGGGGCATTCTACCTCTGACCTATACCCCCAGCCCTGTTTTATTTTTTATTTGGAAACAAGGTCTCACTAAGTTGCTGAGAACCTCACTAAGTTACTGAGGCAGGTCTCAAATCTGCGATCCTCCTATCTCAGCTTCCCAAGTACTGGGATTACAGGCATGTGCCATCACCCCTGGCTATAGCTAAACAATTTTCAATGCTGAAGTCAAGATTTAAACCCTGGTATCATGATGCCAGGATCCACATTCTTCATTACTGAGCTAACTGCCTATGGTGTTGGCCTTCCAGAAGACAGGCCATACATACACACTTAAGCTCTGCTGTCTGCCTGTTGAGCACTTTTGTATGCTCTCAGAGTTTGCGATGTTAAGTTGCATTTTAGCTGAAGTTTTTTTTTTTTTTTCTATGTAGGTTATTTTTTGGACAAATTAAATGTAGAGTGACAGGTAAACAGAAAATTATAATTTATAGTATTTATACTTTTCACTTAACATAAGCAACACAATCTACTCAACAGAATTAAATCTGTCAACAATGCCACTCAAAAAGCTTCAAAGTTTAGACAACAGAACTCTGTTCCCTTAGTAACTTAATTTAAATGGTTTTCCATGAATGGATACTTTGTGCAGATAGATTATACATCTTGAAGAGAAGATCCATGTTTTAAACATTTCTCTCTAATAACATGTACCTCTTCAATAAACTAAATCTCATATCATCCCAAGTTGAATTGAAGTCACACACATATGCACACACATGCACATATGTTCTTCCTCTCAGCTTGGTTCATTTTTTGAAAGTAAGGATTTCCATGTTCTCTATCTTCCTTCCTTCGCTCTATTAAAAAACTCTTTCCAATTTCAATTGATACTCTGGTGTTCTAGAAGAGTTTGATTAATGAGTCCATATCAAGCTGTCTATTCCATTTAAAATGACAATAACTTCGACTGTGTCCCCTTCACCTTTTGTCACTAAAACTAAACATTCTCGCTTTAAAAAATTCAACCTCGAAGCATCAGACATTCACTCATTATTATGAAATAGTCTTTCTCTAGGGCTTTCTTTTCTTGTGAGGTGGGGATCGTAATTTATGATTTGGTATAAAAATAGCATACTGCTTCTTAATTTTTTTTTAATATGCCCTTTGGGTTGATGTTTAATATTTTTTACTCTTGACTGCAGCAGGACCCTGGGAAAGGCTGGCGATGACTTATAGAGACTTTTCCTGGGCCACAGCAGTTTGCTTTCTGATGAACTAACCATTTTATAATTGTTATACAATCCTTCATCTATCTGTTGGTACCTTTTGTTTTGCAGTCTGTGTTAGCTGACATTGCTATTGCACCTGTCTACGTGGTGTTCACCTTTACACCCTCTGATTTTAGCCTGTTTGTCTTTATATTTAACTTGCTTTGTCAATGGTGTATAACTAAGCCTTGTTTTTAAAAAATCTGTTCTGACATGATTTGCTTTTAGAACGTTTAGTAGATTCACTTTCAATGGCATTATTGATATGAATAGATTTATGCCCACCATTTTATTCTCTGAATTTCAAAATCCTTTTTGTTTTGTATTCTTCTTCCCCTGTTCCGTCTGTCTTTGTTTGAACTAATTAATTTTTTTTAGAGTTTCATTTAAAATTATTGATTGCCTCTTTTTTTGTACCAAGGACCAAACCCAGGGGCATTTTACCTCTGAGTTATAGCTCCAGCCCTCTCACTTATTTTTTATTTTGAAACAGGGTCTTTCTATGTTGCTGAGGGTCCAACTAAGTTGCTGAGGATGGCCTTGAACTTGTGATCCTCCTGTCTCAGCCTCCCAAGTACTGGAATTACAGGTGTATGCCACTGGGCCCAGCTGAAACACACTATTAAATATCAAGACTCAAGGTTAAAGTAAAAGGATACAATGCAAATATGAATAATATAAAATCTGAAGGAACTTTGTTAACATCTTTATAGAGGACATTGGGACAAGGTATATTATCTGAAATAAATGTTTCATGATGATAAATAGATGTTTCATGATGATAAAAGGGTTAGTTCATCAACAAGACAAACAAATATGCATCCAATTACAAAATTAAAAGGAGAAATGGGCCATCCATAATTTATATTAGATAGAAGAAGTAATAAGATAATGAACCGGGAGTGGTGGTGGCACAGGCTTGTGATCTCAATACTTGGACACCTGAGACAGGAGGATTGCAGGATCGCAGCCAGCCTCAGAAACTTAACCAGGTCCTCTGCAACTTAGTGAGACCCTGTTACAAAATAAAAAATAAAAAAAAAAATAGGACTGGGGGTGTATCTCGGAGGTAGAATGCCCCTAGGTTCAATCCCCATTAACACACACACACACACACACACACACACACACACACACACACACAAGATAAAGAAGACTTGAATAATATTTTTATATATAGAACATTATATTCATTTATGAAATAGGCAAAATTGATTCCATCTATAAAATAGGCAAAATTATAGTGACAAAAAGTATCTCAGTGTTTGTGTAGGACTGCCCATAGGTGGACTAACTGCAGAGGGTCGTAAGGGAATATTTAGGAATCATGGAATGTTGGAATATGGTGATGGTTAATGAGACTATGCATTTATTGACATTCATCAAACTGTATACTTAAAATGTGTATACTTTTATAAACTACAGCTCAATACAGGTGATTTTAAGAGTGGGGCTAGGTATGTAGCTTAGTGGTAAATGATTGTTTTGCATGCATGAAGCCCTGGGCTCAATCCCCAGGACCACAAAACAACAACAACAACGAATAAAAATCCTAAACAAACATTTATAAACCCCTAAAAATACAAAACAAGAGAGAACATAGTAGGTCCTAGAGGAACAGAGGAAGAAGAGATCCCATTTGCTTGGGGGCTGGAGTGTATACGGAGAGGACAGTGAAAGGTTGAAGATAGTTTTTATGTCAGACAAGTGCTAGTATGTTTGTAGATAGCAATAAAGAAGCTAAGAGAAGAGGAGTTTCAAGTGTAAGGAGGCGAGTGTCTGCCGAGGACACGGGGCTGGGGAGGAGGTGAGCAGGGGAGAGTTGTCCAGGTCCTCTCCTGCCACTTCCAAAGCTCAGTAGGGAGGAAGGAAAGACATGGAAGGGGAAGAAGAGGGAGGCTGGAGGATGCATGTGACAAGGTCTTCAACTTCCATGTAAAGGAAGTTATTTGCTACAGTTGAGGCAAAAATGGGCCCAGGGTTCTTAGGATGGATATGGTGCAGGATGGCTGCCTTAGGAATTAATAAGAAATAAGTTAATACAGTATTTCCCAGTATAAATTTCCCAGTTAAGGATGTTCTGTGAAAAAGTGTTTCCTTAGGTAAAATTGTTTGAGAAATGATGCGTATGTAATCTCCATTTGGAAATCTGCAAGCCCTACTGGGGTCTGCTGGATTCTATAGAAAATAGCTTGCTTAAATTAGTTTAAATTAGTGTTTCCCAAATTTAATGGAACCCTCGCCTTTACTGAACACTTGTCAGTGAATTCTGAGAGTGTCTTAAAGAAGCTCTTATGTAAAACCTGAACTTGTCAGGCGTGGTGGTGCATGCTTGTAATCCCAGTACTTGGGAGGCTGAGACAGGAGGATCTGGGTTCACAACCAGCCTCAGTTGCTGAGTGAGGCCCTCTGCAACTTAGTGAGACCTTGTTTCAAAATAAAGAATAAAAAATAGGGCTGGGGGTGTAGCTCAGAGGTAGAATGCCCCTGGGTTTCATTTCTACTACCACAAACAAATAAACAAAACAAAAAACCCCTGAACTTTCATATTGTTGAGTTATATAGGGGGGCCATCAAAGTTAGACAAGTAGTATTTGTAATAGATTGTGTTGGTCCTATTTTTTTTTTTAAATCTCCTAGTGATACTCTGCCACTTAGAAGGCGGGGACAGTGAGGTGGCCCAGGGTCAGGAATTTCCAAGATGGGAATGGTCAGCTGTAAAAGGAGAATGTCACTAGCTTTTAGTGTCCATGGAATTAAACAGGATAGAGAGATGAGAAAAGCTACAATAGCAATGAGAACCAGGAAAACAGAGGTGCTGGTGGCCTTTGTGAAGACAGAAAGCAAGTTTGGTAGAAAGAAAGGAGTGAAAATAGTGGACACACAAATAATTTTTTTTTTTTTTTTGTCGTACGGGAGAATGAACCTAGGGGCATTCTACCTCCGAGCTACAACCCCAGCCCTATTTTTTTCTTCTTTATTTTGAAACAGGGTCTCACTAAGTTGCGGAGGGCCTCACTAGATATCTGAGGCTGGCCGCAAACCCGGATCCTCTGGTCTTAGCCTACCGAGTGCTGGGATTACAAGCGTGCACCACCACGCCCGGCTCTACACAGAGAATTTCGAAAGCTTGTGATCATAAGGTAGTGAGCCCCTGAACCTCATTTTTCAGATTTCTTTGGGATTTGTAAAAAATGAAGAAGTTGTTTATTTGGAATACCTAATCAAAAGCTATTTCTGGTTTACGGTAGCTGTCCTTTTCATCGAAATGACCAGACACTTGCTGAAGATGCTGGTTTTCAATGTGTGTTCATTGTTGCCATGTCTTCAGCAGGGAGGGGACCAAATGACATCTAGTCTGAGGAGGCTGACAGCCAACCTTAAATTATTTTGCAATGTAAGATCTTTGTATCTATAGACTGAGGACAATTGCTCGTTACTCATATTGATTTATATCAGGCAGTGCGGCGAACATACAATTAATAGTTGACTTCATTGGCAGCCAGCTGTTAGTGCCATAATTTACTATGAGAATGGTTTGGTCCAGGAATGAACAAGAATTATACTGGGAACTGTATTTTTTAGCATTTTAAAGGTCAAACTCAACTCTTATTAATTTAGTCAGAGGTTTAGTCTCATTTAAAAAAGGATTTTGCTGATGCAAAGTCTCTCACATGCTAATGTGGGGCAAAGCGTAGAAAAAGTCTCTTTTATACCCTGACTTAAAGTTGCCTTTGATTTTTTTTTTCTTTTTTTGTGGTATAGGGATTGAACCCAGGGGCATTCTACCTCTAAGTTATACCTCCAGCCCTTTTAATTTTTTTTTTTTTTTTTGAAACAGGGTCTTGCTAGACTGCTGAGAGTCTTACAGCATTGCTGAGGCTGGGCTTGAATCTGCTATCCTCCTGTCTCAGACTCCCAAGTACTGGGATTACAGACATGTGCCACTACCAGGCTTGCATTTGATTTTAATGGCTAATGAAAGCCAGATTTGGACTGGGTGGAAAACATCTAATATGCTCTTGGAGAAGTTTCAGAGTCTCAGACAGTCAGAAGTCAGAAGATAGCAGTCATATTTTAAAAATACTTGAATATTTTTAAGTAATAAATATTTTTCGCTTATTGGGAGAAATACTTAAAGATACATCAAAGAGATGATCGTAACATAGGTGTAGCTAAACTTAAAAATCATAAGCAGAAATTTTTCTCTGGCCATGTTGGCATTAAAAAAAATATTCTGTAGCTGGGTAGGTGGCACACATCTATAATCCCAGTATTTGGAAGGTTGAGATAGGAGGATTGCAGGTTGGAGGTCTGCATGTGCTAATTTAGTGAGACTTTGTTTCAAAATAAAAAAAAAAAGTAAATAAAACAGGCTGGCAGCATAACTCAGAAGTAGAGTAACCCTGGGTTTAATTTCTAGTACTACAACAAACAAACAAATAAAACAAAACAAAGAAAAAAAAATTCTATGCCTACTATTTCCAAGTCACCACTCGAAGGCAAACACTCTTACCTGCATGACCCTTTTCATTTTTTAAGATGATTCTGTGAAGTGTTACCACCTTTGTTCTAGCTGGGAAGAAACTGAAGCTCACAGAAGACACAGTCATCCAGTTCTCAGAGGGAAAAACGTGACTTAGAATCTAGGTGGCCAAAGCCGGGCGTGGTGGCGCACGCTTGTAATCCCAGCATTCGGGAGGCTGAGACGGGAGGATCCCGGTTTGCGGCCAGCCTCAGCTATCTAGTGAGGCCCTCCGCAACTTAGTGAGACCCGGTTTCAAAATAAAGAATAAAAAATAAGGCTGGGGGTATAGCTCGGAGGTAGAATGCCCCTGAGTTCAATACCCAGTAGGGCAAAAAAAAAAAAAAAAAAAAAAAAAAATCTGGGTGGCCTTCCTGTAGTATCTCTGCTGTGAAGAGCCTCACTAGGTTGCTCTTCTGAATGAGAGTCCTGTGTCTGAGGAAGTAGGGATTTGGGTGTTTACCAAGTCTGGTCTTTTTGTGCCTTTCAGACATCTATAAGATCTAAGTATATTTCAAAGGAAAAAAAACCTCTGGAGTCAGATGACCTGGGTTCAAATCCCAGTTTTCCCATTTCTTGACTAATACTTCTAAACTAACCTCTTGGGCTTAGTTTCCTCAATTATAAAATGATCACTATAACAGTAATGTCTGTCTTATAGAGTTTTTAAAAAATTAAGATTAAATTAGGTAATGCAGGTAAAGGGCTTAGCAACATGTCCAGCACATAGTAAATTCTTACTAAATCATGTTTTATTATTAAAGGCAGAAGAATATAAGAGATATAGTTCCACATTAAGTTCTTTCAAAGTTAGAATTGGATAAGACATTTAATGAGGGCTCATTCATTATATCATTTTTTTTTTTTTTTTTTTCGGTACTGGGGATTGAACTCAGGGGCATTCTACCTCCGAGCTACACCCCCAGCCCTATTTTTTATTCTTTATTTTGAAACCGAGTCTCACTAAGTTTCGGAGTGTCTCACTAGGTAGCTGAGGCTGGCCGCGAACCCGGATCCTCCGGTCTCAGCCTCCCGAATGCTGGGATTACAAGCGTGCGCCACCACGCCCGGCTCATTCATTATATTATTTTTTTGAGGCTCCATTATTGTATAAAAGTACAGTGTAGCTCCTACTGGGACAATTTGAGAGTCAAAACCTTAGTTATGGCTTTTGACTTAGTTATAGTCTTTTTGACTACAATAGGAATTCACAAGACTACACTGATATAAATAAATGGGAAAAAAGGAAAAACTCTTCATGAGGGTAGGATGCCAACTAATACATATAAAAGGAATAACAAAGTTAGAAATCACCTTTTGGTAAAAGTCATGGTAAAATTGATTACTGCAAGAACCATCACTAATTACTGAAATTAATTGGTAACGGTTTATGAAGAATAGGATATTTTTGTAGTTTCAGGGTATCTTTCTACAAAGTATGTATTAGTTACTAAGAAAAAATAGTAATTTTATGATGCAGAAACCAAATGATTAAAGTTAGTTTCACACTAATGGGTGCAGACTAATATCATCATCATCATCCTCTCCCTCTTTTTCTTCTTCCTGCTCCTCCTCCTCCTCCTCCTCCTCTTCTTTTTCTTTTATTTTACTGGGAATTGAACCCAAGGGCATTATACCTCTGAGCTAAGGCTGGCCTTGAACCTGCGATTCTCCTGTCTCAACTTCCCAGATACTGGGATTACACTGTGCCTGGCTTCATATGTTTCTTAATGTGATGCACTGAGGTGGACATGATGCCACTTCTGTGTCTATATCACAAAAAAATGCATAACCTTGATCTAATTGTGAAGGAACACCAGACAAAGCCAAGTTGAGGGACTTCTTCAAAATAATTTGCCAGTCTTCTCCTGCCCTGCTCCCAGTACTGGGAATTGAACCCAGAGACTCAAACATGCTAGGCAAGTACCCTACACCCCTCACTTTTTTTTTTTTAAATTTTGATACAAATGTGATGGGGCTCATCTATAATCCAAGCACTTGGGAGGCTGAGACAAGCAGATTGTAGGTTTGCAGCCAACCTCAGCAACGTAGTGAGACCCTGTTTTAAAATAAAAAATAAAATAAGACTGGGAGTGTAGCTCAGAGGTAGAATGACCCTGAGTTCAATTCCCAGTAACCATCTCCCTCCGAGAGCTGCCCACCAGATACATTCTGTGGTCTCATCCTTCTTTGTCTCCACATTAGGCTCCGAGAGTTATTTATGCAAGGAACTGAAGGTTTAACTTCCCAAACTGGAATTGTGCCTCTACTCAAACTTTGGTTATAGAAAAAGCAGTAGTTATTGTGAAGATAACTGAAATAGGATTCTATTTCTTGTTTTCAGGTTGGAGGGTGCCAAAGTAAGGTAAGAAAAAAAAATGAGCGTCTTTTACATTTTACTACATTTTAAAGAGACAAACTATTTTTTAAAAATTTATTTAGTGGGTGGAAAAATCACATAAGGAAATAGAGCACTCCATACTGCAGTGTGAAAACAGCTGTAACCAAGAGTCTGAACAGCAGCCTGGCTCAGCGAGAACAGAGGAGTGAAGACAACCCCTCCCTTGCCTTCTCTTCCAAGTACAAAAGGGATCCGCGAAAAAATGGTAGGTGTATGTAACAAAAAATTCTGTTTTTACTCATCAAAAATGGTTTACGATATCAAGCAAAAGTAAAGTAGTCTTTTGTTAAATGTCAAATCTTCTTTCACATTTCACTTTTTCTCACCACTACACCTCCTCTTAGAAGGTTTTGATACCTTGGGGCATCATTTAGTTTGAGTTTAGTGAGATGTATGGGGAGGTTCAGAGTAACTTCCGTGCACAGGATAGTTAAGTTATTCCTAGCAGTCTCAATGTAGGAAGCTCTTCTAGGGATACTCCTACTGCCTATTGCAATTATATATGTATTTTTTTTTTTTTTTTTGACGGGAAGGTAGAAGGCCAGGCATTGCATCTCAGTGTGAACACATCCTATAGCCCCTGCCTCTGGAAATGTGTGGCTCATGGAGAAGAAAGAAAATTGAAGTGTACAGAGTTATAAGTCAGTCTATGGAAAATTACTCCAATCATCAGACATGTAAAAATTCTAAGTGGGAAATTGGCTTCCCAACAATGCCTAATCAAAGTAGAAGTTCTCTCTTGTCAAAAATACGTCCAACAATACAGTGCTTACAATTATAAACTCACCATAATCTTTTTTCTTTTTTATGGAAATCGTGCAAAATAGTATTTATTAGAATTCCTGTGTTATGCAGACAGGAGCTGTAGCAGAACTACAAACAGCAGGTACCTCTGTGTCTGAAGTAGCATGTTTTATGCATCCCCATTGATTGGATCATGACTTAGCATATGTCACGCATCTTGTTCTGACAATCTGTTGGTTCCAGATTAAATGGCAAACAAAATTGCCACCAGTAAAATAGCTTGCTGCTTTCTCAATATTGTCTCAATAAAAACAGGCAGTTTTTAAAAATAGAAGTCCAGCACATTTTATTAGCTATTCCTAGACATTTTATACTTTAGGTTGTTGTGTATTTTTCTATTATGTTTTAAGGCTATTTGTTGTTAGTGTGTAGGTGATATTAATTTGTGTATCTGTGTGTGTATCAAACTCCTGGACTGAACTCTCATACTGATGTATCATTTTTTTCAGTTAATGTTTTAGGTTTTATAAGTGTCCACAATATTGTTATTTGTAAATGGCAGTAACTTTACTTCCTTTCTCCCCACTGTCAACTAGTTATGCCACTTAATTCTCTCTCTTTTTTTGTGGTACTGGGGATTGAACCCAGCGGCATTCTACCTCTGAGCTATATCATCAGCCCTATTTTATTTAGAGACAGAGTCTCACTAAGTTGCTGAGTCTCACTAAGGACTGAGGCTGGGGGCAAACATGGGATCCTTCTGTCTCTACCTCCCAAGTACTGGAATTACAAGCATGCATCATCACACTCACTTATTTCACTTTTACAAACAAGTGGTAGCATTTACATGGCTAAATGAAACTAAATAGTGCAACTCATCTTAGCCTAATATTTTGAACTCTTCTGCCAACATATTTTATAACAAATGAATTTCCACTGGCCTGACTGATATTGCCAGTTCTTTGTGCGAAATAGAGACCAACCATTGCCTCCTTTATTAATTCTCTGATTTCCACTTGTGTGTGTGTGTGTGTGTGTGTGTGTGTGTGTGTGCGCGCGCACTGGTGGCAGGGATCGAATCCAGGGCCTCACACATGGCTAGGCAAATGCTATTCCAACAAGTTGCATTTCCTTATTTTCTTTGGGCGGAGGGTACTGGGGATGAACCCAGGGGAATCCTACCTTCAAAATACATCCCAAGACCTTTTTTTTTTTTTAAAAAAAAAACAAACAGTTTTGAAACAGGGTCTTCATAAGGTGCCAAGGCTGTCCTTGAACCAGCAATTCTCCTTTCTCAACCTCCCAAGTGCTGGGATTACAGGCATGCACCACAACTCCTGGCTTTTCATTTCCTTTTTGATGTCATATTCTTAGCCTTTTAATTTCATTGCCTTTCAAATACTTTTAAGTTAACAGTGAAAACAAGTGAAACTTGTTTAAGGACTTTGGTTTTGAACTGATGGTCTTAAACTCTTAACCACTAGGAGGAGCTCCACATTCCCAGTGTGTTTTGTGTTTTTTTTTCCCCTCTTTCTCTCTCCCTTTCCCTCTCCTTCTCCCTCTCCCTCTCCCTCTCCACACACACACAGACACACACGCACACCCATGTCAAAAGATGAAGAAATACATAATTAGTTGCAATTTTTAGTAGGAAGAATAAAAGTATTGTAAATAAAATCGGTCACAGGCTGACATGCATTCTTGGACCTCTCTTGCATCTATAAAACTTGTAGGGTCAGGTAGAGCCTCTGCCTACCCCCAGATGGTAGAGACTCTACTCTGGAAGGCTAAGCTAGATCAGCCTGGGGCTCAGAGAGAAGAACACTGAGAAGAAGCTTAGTTACGCTCCACACTTGGCATCAGGAAGAAGGGACGGTGCTGTTTTACTTATCTATCTTCTCATGATGTAACACGTGGATGACCAAGATCAGGTATGTGGTATGGGTGAAATTGGGAAAGAAGGTGTTTCTTTTTTTCTAGTTTAGGTCTTAGGCTAAAGGAGTAGAATGAATCCTTTAGACTTCTACATAGGTCAGTTCAGTTTATCATAGTAGGAGACCAAGACTCTGGTCCAAGCCTCTTGCTAGCAATAAGTCTCATGCATGTATTTAGATTGTCTTTTGTGTCTTATATTTCTCCTCAGCTTACTGTAGTGGGAGACAACTATTGTACTAGAAGATTTCATCCTTTCTGTTTTCCCTTTCATTAGGAGACACAATAAGTCTCTTCTGCATTTGGTTAAACAATGATACTCAATCATGTAGGTGTACATTCATAGGTAGTCTAGTTTACATTGGCAATGAAACATCAGAACTTTAAAAAGTAGAAAGTGTATTTTGAAAATAGATACCTAGCTGGGTGTGGTGATGCACGTTTGTAATCCCAGTACTTGGAAGACTGAGACAGGAGAATCGCAGGTTCGAGGCCAGCCTCAGCAACTTAGTGAGACCCTGATTCAAAATGAAAAGAATAAAATAGGGCTGTGGGTGTAGCTCAGAGGTAGAATGCCTCTGGGTCCTATCCCCAGTAACACACACACATACACACACACACACACACACACACACACACACACACACACACACAGACTACACATACTAGATACCTGATAATAATGACTATTAAGCCCCAGGGGTTTCTCCCTTTATTATTTATCTAGTTGCAAATGTAGAAAATGCATGCTACAAATAATTCAGACAACTTAGAAATGTTTTAAAAAGTAAATAACCTCTATAATTAAAAAAATTCACAGAGATAAACATTGTTCAAATATCAGAAAATATTTTCTTAAATCTGTCAGTCTTTTATCATTTTTATGATGAATATATCAGTCTTTTATTTTTGTTTCAACAAGATATTTAAAAAAGCTTTCCTGATTCTGAGATTATAAAAAAAGGTTTGTTCAGATAAACGAGGACACAGGCTAGTAGAATAGCGGAAGGGGATTGGGAGAGGGAGGAGGAGAGGGGAAAAGAGTATTGAGGAAGGAAACAGTTCACATACTGTTACATTCATATACTAAAGTATCACTCTTAGTCTCACTAACATGCACAGGAAAGGAGGAGGGGGAGCACAGTGGGCTCTGGAGGGAAACACACCAAGTGCTGTGTGCCTGTATGTTTGTATCACTTTGAATCTCACTATGATGTATAATTACAATGTACTGATAAATGTATGAAAAATTTGCTCATATCCTCTTCCAGTATTTTTATGACTTATTGTTTTTGAATTTCAATAGTTGACTCAATCTGGACAGTATGTTCCAGAAGGGCAGGAGTCTGGAAGGTCCAGGGTCTATCTGGCAAGTGATGAATGATTGAGTTTAGTGGTAAAGCATATTAAATTGGCTTTGTGAAAATGGACTTCATGGAAGTATGAAAGGCTTAGGGAAAATATACTTCTATATTTCTGCAAAAGTGTAGGCTTTAGGAAAGCAGAAAGGTGGGATAAACTATTGGTAATTTGGAAAGGAAAAGTGGGATTTTTTTTGGCCGGGGGGGGGGGGTACTGGGTATTGAATCCAGGGGCATTGTACCTCTGAGCTACACCCCCAGTCCTTTTTATTTTTTGTTTTGAAACAGGGTCTGGCTAGGTTGCTGAGCGTCTTGCTAAGTTGCTGAGGCTGACTTCAAACTTGCAATCTTCCTGTCTTAACCTCCCATTTACTGAGATTACAGCCATGAGTCATCACGCCTGGAGTAGGGGGAGGGGTGGAGGAGCTTTATTGTCATACTTTATACTTCATTGATCAAGGACTGTATATAGCTTCTGACTTTTTTTTTTTTTTTTTTTTTTTTTTGCGGTACTGGGGATTGAACTCAGGGGCATTCTACCTCCGAGCTACACCCCCAGCCCTATTTTTATTCTTTATTTTGAAACCGAGTCTCACTAAGTTGCGGAGTGCCTCACTGGGTAGCTGAGGCTGGCCGAGAACCCGGATCCTCCGGTCTCAGCCTCCCGAATGAATGCTGGGATTACAAGTGTGCGCCACCACGCCTGGCAGCTTCTGACATTTTAAGATTTCCTATCACGGTGACAAAACCTCTTGCTGGGGAGTTCCTTAACAGTTGTGTAGGTGGTGAGAAATCATCACTGTCTTGAATCTAGGGTTGCCATTCTTACTTTCCAAAACTTATTGCTCATTCTTTGGTTATGCTTCGATGTAAAACATTTGTGTAGATAAGTGTGGACTGAAAGTGGAAGCTTGACTACTTATCCTTAGTCTTTTATCTGGGTGGGTAGGTCACTTCTATGGTGGGAACAAGGCTGTTCCCTTTTTGGAAGCTTACTTTCAGTAATTTAGGCATATTTGTGTGTCCTAAGAGGAGAAAGGCCATCTACTCAGTTCCCTAGTGAAAGTTGGAGATTGGTAGTCTGTCATACAAACTGGTTTTAGAACTTGGGATACAATTCAGAAAAATAATTCATGAAGTAATTGTTAACTATATTTTCCATCTGGGCGTGGTGGCCCATGCTTGTGATCCCAGCAATTGGAAGGCTGAGACAGGAAGATCACAGGGAGGCCAGAAAAAGCAATAACTTAGTGAGATCCTGTTTCAAAATAAAAAGAAATAAAATAGGGCTGGGGGTGTAGCTCAGAGGTAGAAGGTCCCTGGTTCAATTCCTAGTACCCCTCCCACACACATATACAAATTGCGTTTTCCATTTCATCTATGCTGAAATTGTGGCAGAACCTGAGATCTGAAATGAGACAGCACTGTAGCTGGCATGGACAAAGAGGACTGCTTTACGCGCCTTGTTTTCTCCAGTTTTGCTGGCATTCCAGGAGTTGCATAAAAATCTTTGTTGCCAATATTTTATCTGCCTCTTTTGGCTATAGATTCCATAGATTTTTTTTTTTTAAGTTTTTCCCAGAAGTAAACTTTGTAATATCTGTCGTGTTCAAGACTGTGTTGCTCTCAGAAGTACCATAAAATACATTTTGGGGGCTAGGCATATTTGGATTATGGGGAGGATAAAGCAAATTGCCGTTTATATGAAATAAACGGTAAAGTATGAATATTCTACTGAAAGTGTTAGGAGATTGACAGTGTTTGATAACACTGATGTTCAATAGTGCCTACTCTGTCCATAATTCTTTCTCCCACTTATTCCTTCTAGTCCTTCTATGCAAGAGTGTAGACTCCCTGCAGGTCTCAGCAAGTGACTTACTAGCTATTTTGCTGACATATGGAGAGCTCTGGAGTGAGGGTTTGTAGAATCACCAAAGTAAGCGGATCGTAATCAATACTTAGTAATTAATGCAGGGCCATGTTCCTCCATTCTTTTTAGTATTGATGGGGGATCATGCTTAGCACATGGAGAGATGGTGAACCTCTTTAGTTGGTTCTCTTGGAGATATAGGTATTTCTTATTTCTACATATGCCCTTGGTTTTACAAAGTAATATATTCACGTGGGCCTTGCCATGGAGTGACATTAAAGTGATCACAAAATTCCTCCCCTTGCTAGACACACGGCTCTATCTCATGGTGATAACTTGTCATCACCTTAGATGCTCCAAGTTTCCCATGCTTATCAGCTCTACTTCCAAAACATATCTGGAATCCATCTAATTTTTTGTACTCCACTGCCATCATCCTAGACCAAAGCCCTGTCACTTCTCAGGACGTTGCTGGAGCCTTCTGTTTTGCTGTTCAGATTCCACATGTATCCCTTAACAATCTGTTCTGTACTCAGCTTTTTTTTTTTCTATGAGTGATCTTTTAAAAGCATAGAGCAAAGCCGGGCGTGGTGGTGCACACTTGTAATCCCAGCATTCGGGAGGCTGAGACTGGAGGATCTGGGTTCGTGGCCAGCCTCAGCTACCTAGTGAGGCACTCTGCAACTTAGTGAGACTCGGTTTCAAAATAAAGAATAAAAAATAGGGCTGGGGGTATAACTCGGAGGTAGAATGCCCCTGAGTTCAATCCCCAGTTCCACAAAACAAACAAAAAACAAACAAACAAACAAAAAAACATAGAGCAAGCCGGGTGTGGTGGCACACACTTGTAATCCCTGTATTTGGGAGGCTGAGATAGGAGGATTGTAGGTTCAAGGATAGCCTCAGTAAGTAGTGAGACTCTCATCAACCTAGTAAGCTGCTGTTTCAAAAAAAAGGGGGGTGGGACAAGGGACTGGGGATGTAGCTCAGAGATAGAATGCTCCTGGGTTCAATCCCCAGTACCAAAAAAACTACAAACAAACAAAACCATAGAGCAGATCCCATCACCCTCCTACTTAGAACCTTCAATGATTTCTCACTGCTCTGTGAATAAAACCAAACCCTGAAAAATGGCCTTGAGGTCCCACCTGATCTGGCTCTGGTCTCCCTCTCTAACCTCACTATATGCCTCTTTCTGCCCTTCCCACTGCACCCAGCCACACTGGCTCTTCTCTGATCCTCTGGCCCAGGAGGCTTTCCTCCCACAGCCTGC
>PVLC010037082.1:0-15450 GCA_004027655.1 Graphiurus murinus | reverse complement strand
TTTTTTTTTTTTTTTTTTTTTTTGTGGAACTGGGGATTGAACTCAGGGGCATTCTACCTTCGAGCTATACCCCCAGCCCTATTTTTTATTCCTTATTTTGAAACCGAGTCTCACTAAGTTGCGGAGTGCCTCACTAGGTAGCTGAGGCTGACCGCGAACCCGGATCCTCTGGTCTCAGCCTCCCGAATGCTGGGATTACAAGCGTGCGCCACCACGCCCGGCTTATTTCTTTTCATTCTTTCTTGTGAAATAACAAAAGCTCTACGGCTATGAGATGTCCTCCATATGTAGCTTTAGCCACATCTTTTTGCTTGTTACTTTACGCCCTCATTTTCCTAAGTATCTAAGTAGACCTCACTTTTAGTTTGGACATTCTATTTGCCTCTTGAGTTATTTGGAAGGGTTTATTTCAATTCACAAGTGGTTAATTTTGTGCTTTTTAAAAACTTTCCTAGTGTGTGATTTTGTTGCATTCAGTCCTGAACATCTCTCCTGGGACATTCTTTTCCTGGGCATGTGTGGTCCACACTCCCTTGGCGTCCTGCTGGCTTTCGGGGCTTCTCTCTGCTCTTCCGGGAGCATCTGCCCTGCACTCCTCCTTGGGCTCTGTTCTGAGCCCGCCCCTCTTCTTGAGCAGCATCTGTTTTCATCTGCCCATCAGGCCAGACCTTCCGCCTGCTGCAAACACCTGCGCCCCCAGGGACACTCCGTGGACGCCTCAGATTCCTTGCTTAAAGCCAGTGCACCTCTCTGGTCACCTGCTATGTCCTTTCCTGCTGCTGGAGCCCCTGTGTCTAGGGCTAGGGTGGCTTCTGCAGTTTGTTACCAGGTCCCGAGTTTTTGTTTCAGGCAAGGTCTCAACTTGCTATCACTGAAGAAACAAGAGTCCTGTGCTTTGTATTGATAACTCACCTTGTGCCTCTGGAGTTCTGGGGATAGAGCTCCCCTCCACCCTGAATCAGTCAGAATAGGCCAGGTGGTGCTGTGAAACTAATAGTCCCCCAAATCTCAGCACCTCTCAGCAAAACACTTGCGTGCTCTGCCCTTCACACCCCACACATGGCCCCATTCCCTGAGGCTTCAGGGTCGTCACAGCAGACAGAGGCAGTCTGGAGGGTCTGTCGCTGGCCTTAGATGCCACGGCACATGGTGGTACACATCACTCCCGCTCACATGTCTCTGCTCACCGTGACTCGTGTGGTCTAACTTTGGGGGTGACGGGAAATTACAAAACCTGCCTACAAGTTGAGGGGTACAGAGGGAGAGGACTTCAGTGTCCCCAGTCTTCCCCGGCTCAGTCCTTTTGTCCAGTCACCCTGTAGAATCAGCCTCACTGGACTGCAAGGCCCTGCCCGACCCTTGCAGGCCATGGAAGACCTCAGCGCCCCTGCCTGGTTGCTCTGAGATCCGTGGAGGGACACTTCCCCCTGTTCACACCCCACCCCGGAGCCTGGTCGTGGGTGGGCGCCTCTGCCCGAGTCCCTTCCCTGACCTCTGTGTCCTCTCTGGAGTGCACAGGTTGGCCCTGTGGTGGCAGAGCTGGGCACCACCTGCAGCCTTGTCCGTGAGTGGACCCTGCTCAGCGGCCTTGCTGCCTCCTGGTCCTGGACGGAGGCCGGGGCGAGTATCAGGGCAAGTATCACGCCAAGCGCTGCCTCCTACAGATATCGTGTGCATGGACCGGGTGGAGGAGATCCTGGAGCTGGGCGCCACAGACCTGCCCACCAGGGATAACAAGTGGGTGGTGCAGAAGTACATCGAGACGCCCATGCTCATCTACGACACCAAGTTCGACATCAGGCAGTGGTTCCTCGTCACGGACTGGAACCCCCTGACCATCTGGTTCTACAAAGAGAGCTACCTGCGGTTTTCCACCCAACGCTTCTCCCTGGACAATCTCGACAGGTCAGTAGGGGTAAGCCCTGGCTCCCAGCAGCCCCCGAGCCCGAGGCCCTGGCTGTGCATGGGCGGGCGCCCTGGCTGTTGGCCGCCCACCATGAAGACATCGGGCAAGCCAGGCGTGGTGGCGCACGCTTGCAATCCCAGTACTTGGGAGGCTGAGACAGGAAGATCGCAGGTTTGCCGCCAGCCTCAGCTACTTAGTGAGGCTCTCTGCAACCTAGTGAGACACTGTTTCAAACTAAGGACTAAAAAATAGAGCTTGGGGTGTAGCTTGGAGGTAGAATGCCCCTGGGCTTTCTACCCATCCCCAGCACTAAAAACAAACAAAACCAAAACCAAGACACCAGGAGGCAGGGGCACCGGCAGAGGCTCCGGCACTCAGGAACAGGATGCCCGGGGCAGATGAACCCCCTCCCCCAGGTCCCAGCAGGGGCAGACAGTGAGGGCCCAGCTGCTCCTTGGGGACATGCCATCCACACAGGAGAGTCCCCCCGCCTCTGTCCAGGCCAGACCTCCTCAGCTGTCACTTGGAGGTGGGGCTGGGGCCTGGATGTCTTCAGGAGAACTTTTCAGGGAAGTCAAGTCAAAATCCAGCCAGGCAAGCCGGGTGTGGTGGTCCACGCTTGTAATCCCAGTATTCGGGAGGCTGAGACTGGAGGATCCAGGTTCTCGGCCAGCCTCAGCTACCTAGTGAGGCACTCCACAACTTAGTGAGACTCAGATTCAAAATAAAGAATAAAAAATAGGGCTGGGGGTATAGCTCAGAGGTAGAACGCCCCTGAGTTCAAAAAAAAAAAAAAAAAAATCCAGCCAGGCTGAGATGCTCACCAGAAACCGAGTTGGGGATGAACTTACACCCAGGCAAGGAGTGACAGCGGTCCCTGAAGTCACATCTGTTAGACCACGCCTCGGGGGGTCTGTAGGCTGGAGGTACACCTGCTTACTGCCTCTGGACACAGGAAGCCAGAGAAGAGGTCCAGGAGCCCGGGGAGCCCCGGCCCAGCCCCATTCCTGGGCCTACCTGACCCCACCAAGCCCCGAGAACCATGCCAGGTGAACCTCAGCCCTCTTGAGCCCTGTCTCCCCAGCTGAGCTGCCAGAAGATTTCCTGGCTTTGTGTCTGAGAAGCCGTGGTCAGCAGGTATAGACAAAAAATTCAAGGAAGTAGTCAAACATTGGCATGGGAGACCCGTGGCCCTGATACCACTGGTGTCCGAGGTCCTTTGAGGCAGCTGTATCTCTTCTCTTCATCTGCTTATGGAAGTCTGGCTTCCCTGCAGTTGAGAGGGCTGGCTCCACCCCGGAACGGGTTGGAAATCCCCAACCCGCTCGCCAGCCGGACACACCTACAGTTCAAGTGAAAATGCCCTTGCTCCCAAGCATAGTATTTTACAATTCCTAAGAAATGCCATTTGTCTCAAACCTATTAAGAACTAAGCAAGCCGGGCGTGGTGGCGCACGCTTGTAATCCCAGCATTCGGGAGGCTGAGACCAGAGGATCCGGGTTCGAGGCCAGCCTCAGCTACCTAGTGAGGCACTCTGCAACTTAGTGAGACTCGGTTTCAAAATAAAGAATAAAAAATAGGGCTGGGGGTACAGCTCGAAGGTAGAATGTCCCTGAGTTCAATCCCCAGTACCGCAAAAAAAAAAAAAAAAAAAGAACTGAGCAAAATCATATGTGAATACACCGGACATTTTTAACTGGGCGAATCTGCCTCACTAGACCAGTTCTTTAGGGGCTGGTGCCCCCACTGACCTTTGCAGATGGGGAAACCAAGGCCTGGGGAGATGGTGACAGACAGAGGTCCCTGGGGAGATGGTGACAGACAGAGGTCCCTGGTATAGTCCACTGCATCCCCCAGGCTGGCCGAGCACAGCCACCTGGGGCCCGGGGGCAGCGTCTGTGCCTGCCGGCCTCACAGGCCTGTCCCCCGCAGTGCCGTCCACCTGTGCAACCACTCCATCCAGAAGCGCCTCCGGAACGAGCAGGGCCGCAGCCCGCTGCTGCCTGGCCACAACATGTGGTCCAGCTCCAGGTTCCAGGAGTACCTGCAGAAGAGGGGCCGCGGGGCCATGTGGGGCAACGTCATCTACCCGTCCATGAAGAAGGCCATCACCAATGCCATGAAGGTGGCCCAGGACCACGTGGAAGCCCGCAAGAACAGCTTTGAGCTCTACGGGGCCGACTTCATCCTGGGGCGGGACTTCAAGCCCTGGCTGATCGAGATCAACTCCAGCCCCACCATGCACCCGTCCACGCCCGTCACCGCCCAGCTCTGCGCCCAGGTGCAGGAGGACACCATCAAGGTGGTCGTGGACCGGAAGCTGGACCGCAACTGTGACATCGGCAACTTTGAGCTTCTGTGGAAACAGGTAAGCGGAGCTGCCCACCGGCCTCCCCGGGCTGTAGCCACCAGCCCTGACCTGCTGGACGCTTGGTCAGCTGCCCAGGCCTGTCTCACCCATGTGGAGGGCCTGCCTGGCTCTCCCTGGAGCCCAGCTTCTTGTCTACATCGAGCAAAGGGCTCACGCCAGACACCCGGAGGTCCGGGCCGCCCTGGTCACCTGGCCCAGGGGCCTCTGCAGTCCAGCTCTCCTTCCTCTATTCCCACACTCCCTGGCTCTGGCCGAGCACGCCAGCACTCCAGAGTCCCGGGCCTCTTCTACGATTTCCTCTCCTGGCCTGCTGGGCCTCCTCCCCTAGGGGACGTCCCCCAGCCTGGGCAGCAGGGCTGGTGGCTTGCCTCTGCGCCCCCGGGGGTGAGTCAGGCCCCGTGGCCAGAGGTGCTGGGCTCTCTGAAGGGGCCCGGGGCGTGGTGAGCCCTGGTAGCCGCCCAAGCCCCTCTCCTCGGCCTGGCCACTGGCTGACAGCCCCGGGAATCCCAGGCCAGGCCAGGTCCCTGGGTGTGAGGCCGGCGGGCTGACCCCCTGCGCTGCAGGCTCACCAGGGCCCACATTGCCTGGGTACCATCTCAGAGTGTGTGTGGGGGGGGTCCAGGCCTGCCCCTCACCTGCGCCTCCTCCCCAGCCCACCGTGGAGCTGCCCCCGTTCAGCGGGTCTGACCTCTACGTGGAGGGCGTTGGTATGCGGAAGGCCAGGAAGCAGATGCCGCCCATCACCAACCTGAGCTTGGCGCCTCCTCTCCCCGACACCCAGCCACTCAAAGGGAGGTGCCCGTTGACTGTGCCAGGCCAGCCGGGCGGCCCCCGAGCCGCGGCGTTGCCACAGGACTGGAAGCCTGAGGACAGGAGGGTGCTGCCCTGCACCCTGCGGCCGCCCCTGCAGAGGCCGGCCGAGCGCGGGGGCAGAGTGAAGCCCGCCCCGACCGAGAGCGGCGCCAAGGTGGCGCTGCCGCCCTGCACCTGCCCGCGCCCGGACAGCAAGGCCCCCAGGAGCACCTTCTGCAAAGCCCTGGCAGCGGCTGAACACCTGGGTCCCAATGCACTCAACTCGAGGCCTCTGGCACCGGCACCGCAGAGCGGGAAGCTGGAGGAGGTCACTGAGCCCCCGCCGTCCACCGTGCCAGGTAACTGCGGGAGCCTGCGCCTGCGCCTGCTGTGCCCCCCCCTCCACACACACACACACAGCGTGATCGTCTGGGGACTGCGGGTTCCGTTCGCACCCCCTAGGGAAGGTCTGGCCTCGTCCTGCAGGGCAGGCACAGAGAGAGCTTGGGGTCAGGGCATGGGCGAGGGTATCTTCTGACAGGGCACCCTCCTGAGCTCGGGAGCCAGGCAGGGGACATTTGGCGCCGGACCTGGGCCCAGCACTGATGGAGTGTCACACAGAGTGGACTGTCAGCTGGGAACAGAAGAGTGGGGCCTTGCACCACGGCTCCAGTGGGGTCCCCTCCATAGGCCTGGGCCGTCTCTGGGGGTGCGCTGAAGATGCTGGGTTAGCACCGTGGATGAGCAAGGTGTCAGGGCCCAGTGGGCTCGAGGTCAGTCTTCTGATAGAGCTTGGAGCCTTGGCGGGACCGGCTGGGGTGGCTGGGCGAGGCTGCTCCCCAGTCCTTCCCGCTGGACCCTCAGCTCCCAAGGAGTGTGTTGCTCGAGACCCGGGCTGCACGTGCCTGGTGCACAGCAGGTGATCCGCCGCGCTGGGCATGGAGTGGGCACTGCCCGCCCCGCATCCGGGCGCCTCGCAGGCTTATGTAATCATGGAGTGCTGTGGGGCATCCTGCAGGCCTTGTCCTGGGGGAGATGTCAGTACATCGGACAGCTCCATCTTAATCGGTGTACACTGCTGTAACAATGTACCACAAATTGGGCTGAATACTCTGGCTGCTCTGGAGGTCTGAAATGGAGGAGGTGTCAGTTGTCGGCAGGACCATGTTTCTGAGGGTCGGGGTGGGGGGGAGTTCCCCTGGGGACCACGCAGCTCCAAGCTCTGTCTTGACTCAGGCTCTTCCCACGGTGTCTCTGTATTCAGAATCCCCTCTTTTGAGGACAGCAGTCATTGGCTTAGAGTCCACGCCACTCCAGCATGACCTCCTTCATTGGTAACATTGGCCAAGACCCTATTTCCAACTAGGTGGCATTCACAGGTTGCAGCTGGACATGAATTTGGGGGACACTGTTAAACCACTTCACCAGGTGTTTGAGCATGTGTGGCCCGGGAGTCGTGCTGAATTGCATCCTGAGCCCGGTCACACAAGTTCTGTGGCCCTATCCCAGCCAGCACTGTGTGGTCAGAGGCCCCCCAAGAGCCTCTCTGCAGTGCACATGGCTCTCTGTGTCTTTCTACTTGCTACCCAAATGGGAATGGCCTGTCTTCAGACGTTTGTGGACCACTTGAGTTTCCTGTTCTGGAAAGTGCTTAGAATCATGATGTCTTGCCAGGCGTGGTGACACACACTCGCAATCCCAGTCCTTGGAAAGCTGAGACAGGAGGGTCGCAGGTTCACGGCCAGCCTCAACTACTTAGCGAGGCCCTCCACAACTTAGTGAGACCCTGTTTCAAAATAAAGAATAAAAATTAGGGCTGGAGATGTAACTCAGAGGTAGAAAGTCCCTGGGTTCCATCCCCAGTACCACACACACACACACATAAAAGTTCCATTTTGTCAAAACTTTATTATACCTACAAATTATGCCCAGTTTATAGAAACCCAAATGATTTTTTAAATGCAGTTATCTGACTAAACATTTTTATCAATTCCATTGATTAAAGATTCATTTGGATTTTTCACATATGAAATTATATCATCTGATGAATTTTCCTTTCCCTTGCAATAATTATATCATTAATTTCTTTTATTTTATTGCACTGTCTAGAACTTTACTTTATTCATCCATTCATTCATTCTTTTCCCATTCTATTGGATCCCAGGTGCACGTCATCTGATTAATCATAATTCTTGACTCATAATGTGTTTTCTCCTTGCATGGACTACTTGTATTTAGTTCATTTTTATAATGTAATAAGAAGCTACAGCCGAGTGTGGTGGTGCATGCTTGTAATCCCAGCATTTGGGAGGTTGAGACAGGAGAATCGCAGGTTCACGGCCAGCCTCAGCTACTTAATGAGGCCCTCTGCAACTTAGTGAGACCCTGTTTCAAATAAAGAATAAAAATAAGGCTGGGGGTCTAGCTCGGGGATAGAATGCCCCTGGGTTCAATCCCCAGTACTGCAAAAAAAAAAAAAAAAAAAGCTACAAACATATCCCTTCATCCACACAATCCCCCATTTCTTCCCCCAGCATCCCTCCTGCAAAAAATCCTCTCTCTTCTCTTCCCTCTCCTTCCCTCCCCCTCCCCTTCTCAGTGGTGCTGGGATGAACCCAGGGCCTCACACATGCTAGGCAGGCCTGTACCACCAAGCCATACCCTCAGCCAGTAACCATCACTCTTTTTTTTTTTTTTTTTTTTTTTTTTTTTTTTTTTTTTTTTTTTACTGGAGATTGAACCTAAGAATGTCTATCTCTAAGCTGCACCCCCAGCCCTTTTAGGTTGCTAAGTCTGGCCTTGAACCTATGACTCTCCTGACTCAGCCTCACAGGTACTGGGATTACAGGCATGTTCCACTGCATCCAACCTGGTAACTATCACTCTTGACCCCACTTTCATCATAACCTTGCTTTTGTTTTTAATTAATTTTATTGTATTATTTAAAAGAATTGTATGTATTCTTTAAAAGATTTTAAAATTTTAGCTATTTTTGCTTTTATGTGTGTGTGTGTGTGTGTGTGTGTGTGTGTTACTGGGGATTGAACCGAGGGGCATTCTAACTCCCAGCTACACCCCCAGCCCAATTTTATTCTTTATTTTGAAACCAGGTCTCACTAGGTTGCGGGCAGAGGGCCTTACAAGATGCTAAGACTGTCCTTGAACCTGCAGTCCTCCTGTCTCAGCTTCCCAAGTGCTGGGATTACAAGCGTGGGTCACCACGCCCGGCTCTATTTTTACTTTTAGGGAGAGCATCGTGGTGCGTGTATTATTTGAGGACTGGCGTTTTCATAAGCATCATATTGCCAAGCATCACCCTTGTTGCTGCAGGTCCTTTGTGTGACTGTATCACATCTTACTGGCCCACTTCCCTGTGCTTGTATGCTTACTTTGTCTCCAGGCTTTGCTACTGTACGCAGTGTCTCTGTGACATTCTTATATGTGTCTCTTGTTCTACATGAGCAGGTTTCCGGTGAGTGTATGACTAGGATTGGAGTCGCCAGGTCATGGGATACATGATTACTCAGTTTTTTGTTTGTTTGTTTGTTTCGTGTGGGGGGTGCTGGGGATTGAACCCGGGGCATTCTACCTCCGAACTACACCTCCAGCCCTATTTTTTATTCTTTATTTTGAAACAGGGTCTCACTAAGTTGCAAAGAGCCTCACTAAGTAGCTGAGGCTGGCCACAAACCCAGATCCTCCAGTCTCAGCCTCCCAAGTACTGGGATTACAAGCATCTCCACTACGCCCAGCTCCCAGCATCTTTTATTCTTTGTTTTGAAACAGGGTCTTACTAGGTTGCTGAGAGTCTTGTTACATTGCTGAGGCTGTCCTCAAACCTGCAATTGTCCTGTAGCCTCACAAGTCTTTGGATTGCAGGCATGTGCCACCATGCCCAGCTGAATGCTCAGCTTTGAGAGATAGCAAAAGCGTGTTTTCCATAGTACTTAAAATAATTTATATGCTAAGGGTGTATAAGAAATCTTATGGATCCACAGAATCATCAACATTCAGACTAATTTTCACCAATCAAATGGATTTAAGAAAGTATTTTTTGCATCTTGATTTCACTGCCTAATGGTTTTACATACCCACTGATTCGTGGTGCTGCATATCTCCGCATGAGTTTGAAGTTATGAAATGTTGATTCATACCATTTGCTTATTTTTTTCTATGGGGTGATTTGCACTCATAGAGTCTATTGTGAATGTCTTCTCCCAGTTTTGTAATTTATGTTTTCAGTTTTTTAAAGATGTCTTTGAATGCAAGTTGCTAATTTTAGTATAGTCAAACTATCGGTGTTTTTTTCAGTGTTCTTTTTGTCTTAACTTTCCTTATCCCAAAGTTTAAAATATTACTCCCAGTGAGGCTCTCTGTGACTTAGTGAGACCCTGTTTCAAAATAAAGAAAAAAATTGGGCTGGGGGTGTAGCTTGGAGGTAGACTGCCCCTGGGTTCAATCCCTAGTGCTGAAAAAAAGAAAAAGAGAAAAATCTCTTTCTCACACTGGATTAATGTTCCACCCCTGTCTATATGTGGGTCTGGAGTCTATTCCACTAGTGAATTTGCATATCCCCATACCAATGCCACATTGTCTTAATTGCCATCTCTTATATCTGGTAGGGAAAGTTCTTGTTGTCCTTACTCTTTTCTTTATGAGTGTCATAATTGTCTTATGAAGTTTCACAGAAAGCTGTGTTGAGACTGTGACTGCCGGAGGCCTGCTGGTCGGTGGCTGGGAGGCCGTGGCTCAGGGGCTGCGGGCTGTATTTGTGTGTTCTGTGAACTAAGAATGTTTTCTTTGTTTTGTGGTACTGGGGATTGAACCCAGGGGCATTCTACCTCCGAGATAGACCCCCAGCCCTATTTTTTATTCTTTATTTTGAAACAGGATCTCACTAAGTTGCAGAAGGCCTCGCTAAGTAGCTGAGGCTGGCTGTGAACCTGCAATCCTCCTGTCTCAGCCTCCCAAGTACTGGGGTTACACGTGTGCGTGCGCCACCACACCCAGCTAAGAATGTTTTTTAGAAGGTAGACGTGGCTCAGATTGGTTCCGCGTCTCAGCTGGCAGGACTGAAGCAGCAGCTGAGTAACCCTGAGAGGGGTCACAGTGCAGGAGCAACTAAGTCCGCCTCCCTCACTGTGGGGCGAGCCTCACTTCCTAAGCGGAGTCCCCTGCTGAGCGCCTGGAGGCATCCTGCAACGTCCACCGGGCTGGCATCCCTCAGAACTGACCACCACCAGGGGAAGGCCAGGATCTGGGCTCAGCCGGGTACGCAGAGGCACGACTTGGTGCTGCCTCAGCAGATGGCGCTGTTGCACAGGTGTGGGCTCAGGTCCCGGGACTCACCTTCCTGCTGGCCAGGAGACAGGGGGCAGCCGATCTTCAGGTTCCCTCTCTTCTCTGGAGGGGGCAGCCCCGAGCAGGAGGCCCTGGTGCCTGCGATGGGAGAGCGCTAGCGAGGAAATCCCTGCCCAGGACCCCTGGCTCTGTCCACTCAGGCTTCCTGCTCTGCCTTGCAGGCCTGGCCCTGTGCTCTGATCTTGTCACTGGCCAGGTGGGCTGGGGCAGCTCCAGCCAGCTACCTACAGAGCTCTCATTCCACTCAGAGCCATGTCCCTTGTCTCAGCTGCAGGGGCCTCGCTGGCTCAGGCCCGGGCCCAGCCGCATGGCCTGCCAGCTGCAGGACACAGGACACCACCCTGAGCGCGTCCCTCCCCCTCCTCACTCCTGCCCGGGCAACAGCAGAGAATTCCCCATCCTTCCAAGGCGGTTGGAAGATGGAGCCCCCCAGGTTAAACAGACAGGCAGATACACACACACACACACACACACACACACACACACACACCTTTACAGCATGGCCGTAGGAAACACCCACTTGGAAGTGCGCTGTGGACCTGCAGCCGTCATGGTGCAGGGCGTCTGGACCCCCTGGACAAAGCTGTCCTCTCCCCAGGGCAGGGCCGAGTTCTGAGACGCCAGTCTGCTCCTTCTCCCAGCTTCTCCACTGGCCCCACTTTTGTCCACCTCCCAGGGTCCTCCCGAGGCTAACCTCACACCAGGCGCTCGCTTGGAATGGTTTCCTCAGCCCTTTGCGCAAACACCCAGCTTAGGCCCCAGACCTCACCCTGGCCACAGGTGGTCAGCAGACTCCCTCCTCCTGGTGTTTAAACTCCCTATGCCACCACACCTAGGTCTCCCTCTCCAAAGCTGCTGTGTTTTGTCACCACCCTCCACCAAAGCCATCTCTGGGCTCCTGTTGTGTCTAGGGACCTGTTCTGCTCGGTGCTCAAGAGAGCCCTTCTGTCCCGAGGCTGCAGCTCAGCCGGGCCCCGGGCTGCACAGGACTGTGGGCGCAGGACTCCCAGGCTGCCGGGTGGGTTCAGGCCAGCCCGCCTGACCCCTCATCCTCAAGCCCCTGGCCACCAGGGCGTGTGTCTCCTGAGAGCCAGACAACCCTCGAGCCTTTGCTGCAGAATGGCCCCCCGGAGACAGCAGTGGGAATGGTGCTGTGCCCCCAAACTGCTGCTAGTGCCCAAGGCAAGCCCCTTCTGGAGCCCCAGGGGGCAAGGCCAAGTCGCCTCGCCCCTCCCCCCTGCATACCCTCCCCCCTCCCCCCCCCCCCGCCCTGCTGGCACTGCCCATGCCTCTGAGCGTCCCCAAGGCCTTCACTTCAGACACCACTGCCTGCCTGGGCTCGTGGGGGGCCTGGGTTTTAGGAAAGCTGGGGGAAGCAGGTAGGGCCCATTCGGGAGAAGTGGGTGGGCTTAGAAGCCAGCTGTGACTAGACTTCCTGATTGCTCTGGTCCTCACCCCTGCAAGGTCCGTTCCAAAGTAGGGGTGCCCTGACATAGCCTGCCCGGGGGGGGGGGGGGGTGTCTTAGGACAGACAGGATGATCTTAGAGCTAACGACGCTATTTCAAAGACCATCAGGCATGCTTTGGGATGGTGGGCATGATCCGGGGACTACAGGTCTCAGGGACCTGCGGGTGTGGTCTCATACAACGGGCATGGGCGTGGCAGCGGTGCAGCCAGAGCAAACAGGTCTCAGGAAGGTGGTTGGGATGGCAGGCAAGGTCTGGGTGGGCGTGGTCAAGGGCTGTGGGCGTGGCCATGGCTAGTGGGCGGGCGCGGCCTCTGTGTTGGGCGTGGTCTGGGTGTGGGCGTGGTCGGTGGGCGTGGTGTTCCCCCCCAGGGTCTCAGCACCGTCTCTCCCGCAGGGCCGCCCCAGGAAGAGGAAGTGCCCTGCCTGGTGTGCGGTGGCTCGGGCTCCCTGGCCCCCACAGTGCCCTGCAAGCGCTGCCGCTCCTTCTGCGCCGCAGTCCTGCAAGGCGCCTCCTTCGTGCCTCTGGGCGGCGGGCGGCCCGGCAGCCCTTGGACCCCGTGACAGGACCCCGGGCGAGGACCAGGACGGACCAAGGCAGGCGTCCGAGGCCCCGCCGCTCCAGAGCGTGGCTAGTCTCCTGGGAACCTGCGCATAGATGAAGAGCCTTGTATACAGAGTTATTTTAGAGAAAGTGCACTCAGTCTCCGCCATGGTATTTCTTATGGCGCCCCACGTACCCCGTTTCTCTAGCCCTGTCCCTGTGTGCACATCCTATACCCTCGTACCCGCCACCCCTGCCCGACTGCGGGAACGGCGGGAATGAGCCGCCCCCTCCTGGCTAGAGGGGTTCCGTTTCGTCTTTCACTTGCCGCAAGTCCGACAGTGCAGCTCTGGATCTTTTGCAGTGTTTCCTTCCAACCTGGTGCTGAACTGGAGGCGGGGGTACCCCTGGTCGGATCCTTAGCTTCCTTAGCGGGCGGGCTTCTAGGTCCTGGGTGGTGGTGGGGTCCCAGGTACGCACCATGGAAACCCTCCTTGGGGCTCTCCCCAGGCCTCCTTGGGCTCAGGCGGAATGTCCGGCACTGGCCCCTGTAGGAGCGGAGCTGCGAGGGTGACCAGGGCGGGTCTTGTGGACGTTGGAGGTCTGCTGTGGTCTGAAGCTGCCCCCTTGGACACTTGGCCCTGGTGTGAGAGGCCAGGCCTGTGGCAGAGCCCTCTTGAATGGAGAGGTGGGATTTGTTGAGAAGCAGCTCTGGCTGGCTGGCTGGCTCCTCTCCTGGTGTGAGGCCCCCTCGTGTCATGAGGCAGCACGGAGGCCACCAGCACCCAGCCTCAGACGTGGGCCCCATGCTCTCCGACCTCCCAGCTTCCGGAACCAGGAGCCAAATAAACCTCTTTTCTTTATAAATTTCCGCGTCCGTGGTATTCACTTGTAGTGACAAAAATAAAAAAATAAAAAAGGACTGAGCATCCACATCCCCAGCCCTCCAGGACAGGGCAGGGGCCTCCCTTGGCCTCGGGCTGGGGAAGATGCCGAGGGACAGGGAGGGGCCTCTCTCTGGGCCTTGCAATGAGCACCAGCCCTCTGCCCCCGGCCAGGCCCGGGCCCCCTTGGCAGTGGGATAGCATGGGAGTTCAGGGCAGCAGGTGGGCCTGGCCTGAGCACCCCTCAGGAGACGAGGGTGCCTGTCTTGCTAAGTGCTCCCAGGCCAGGCGGCTGGAGGGAGGCTGGCGTTTCCTGGGGCCTGTGTCCTAGCTGGCCTTCCTGGGCCCCACCGAAACACCTACTGCTGCTCCTCAAAGCCCAGTGTGAAGGCTGGCTCCCCTGCCGGCTGCTGGCAGGCGCTCCTGGGGACAGGCCAGCCCCCATCTGCTTGCTCCGCACTGGTGCAGGGGGCGTGCCCGTGCCCCAAGGGAACCGGAGCCCCACCCACCGGCTCTAGACCAGGTGGGGGCGGTAGCGAAAGCCTGGAGGTGGGCTCTGCACTCAGCTGGGCTGGGGGTCTCTGCTCAAGGGTGATGTCAGCCAGTGAGTTCCAGCTGCGCCCTCCCTAGTTGACACCTCCTCTGCGTGCTTCCTGGTTCCCTCCTGACGCACCCGAGCCCCCCTCACATTCTCTCCTGGCCTGGTGGTGTGCCAAACTCCACACTTGGGGAGCCCTAGACCTGCCCGGGCCCAGCACACCCCATGGGCCTGGGGTCCCCTGCCAGACTCGTCTCCCCATGCCCCGCCTCCCCAGGAGCCCCTCGCAGGGCCAGAGGTGGGCACAGGGAGCCCCATCCTGCTGGCTGTGGCTTGGGAAGAGGCTGGACACAGGACAGCCTGGGAGGGGTGGGGTGAGAGGTGACGGCCGGTTTACCCACCCCACAAAGCCAAGGATGGAAACAGACCTGACGGCCATTTTCCCAGGTTCCCCGCCTGGGTGGAACCCAGGGTCTCCATCTTGGCCTCTACCTGATGGTCCACGCTTCCCGGTCCATGGAGTCAGTTCTCAGCCAGGAGCAGTAGCTGAGGCTGGCCGCAAACCCAGATCCTCCTGTCGGAGCCTCCCAAGTACTTGGATTACGAGCGTGTGCCGCCACGCCCGGCTTCCCCGTCTTTTTTATATGTAACACCTGGAGAGGGGCTGGCTCAGGGTACAGGGTGGGGAATAGGGAACCTGGGGAGAGTCCCCCGCCCTTGGGGTTAAAAAAATGACAATCTTTTTAGGTGGGTCCTTCTTACCATAGGCTCGACTTTCTTATTGAGAGGCAAATGGAGCTCTGGGGGGAAAAAAAAAATGCTCTCAGGATTTAATCACCTGAGGAGTCTCAGGTGGGGAGGGGGGCCTTTGGGATTAAGGTGTGGGTTCATTGAGGCTTCTGCCTAAAACAGGACATACTTAGAGAGTGGAGTTACAGATTATGAACTCTCCAGATTTTAAAACTATATTTTTCCTTTCCTTCCCAATCCGTCTCCTTCCTACCTAAATTTTTATTTCTTCTATTCTACCTGTGAGAATATAATTGTATCTTTTCTGGCAAAGGAGTAGCTTGATTTAAACCCCATTTTGTAATCTGGGAGGGACTTGGATTCCTTCACAAAATGATCCTCTCTTAAGAGCTTGTAGGTGTTGACCCTCTCCATCTTCCCCTGTAGCTGAAGAATGTGAAGCCGTAACTCCCGCCAACAGGAGCTGAGTGCAGGAGGGGCTTTGCGTTAGGGATCTAAGACCCACCAGGGGCTTCCTCAGGTGTGCTCTCTCTCACATACCTGGGAGCACCCTTTTTTTGCAAAAAAAAAAGTAAAATTGCCTTACCAAGCAATTTTTGAACCCGTGCCTTTTCTTGACGCTATGAAAAGTTATTTCTTTTTTTTTTTTTTTTTTTTTTGCAGTACTGGGGATTGAACTCAGGGGCATTCTACCTCCGAGCTACACCCCCAGCCCTATTTTTTATTCTTTATTTTGAAACCGAGTCTCACTAAGTTGCGGAGTGCCTCACTAGGTAGCTGAGGCTGGCCACGAACCCGGATCCTCCGGTCTCAGCCTCCCGAATGCTGGGATTACAA
>PVLC010037081.1:0-15428 GCA_004027655.1 Graphiurus murinus | reverse complement strand
TTTTTTTTTTTTTTTTTTTTGCGGTACTGGGGATTGAACTCAGGGGCATTCTACCTCCGAGCTATACCCCCAGCCCTACTTTTTATTCTTTATTTTGAAACCGAGTCTCACTAAGTTGCGGAGTGCCTCACTAGGTAGCTGAGGCTGGCCGTGAACCTGGATACTCCAGTCTCAGCCTCCCGAATGCTGGGATTACAAGCGTGTGCCACCACGCCCGGCTTCCCAAACGTGCATTTTTAAGGAACACATGACTCGAAATATTTCTCTTCCAGTGGAAAAGCTTCTGAGCCCAGATAGTCCAGCAAATCCAGCAGCAGCTCCTGCTCAGAGACAGCAAGAGAGCTGAGGCTTTCAGCTCCTCCGCACTCTCCCTCCTCGCTGTAGACTCGAGGCTGGTGGCCAAGGTCATCTTCCAGCACGTGGACACGGTGGAGCTTCTGGGGGAGAGCCAGGGAGAGAGGGTCAGGCCAGGAGACCACAGGGTCGGCTTCCCCCACGTGGATTTAAGGACGCCTCCACACACTGGTGATGGCGGGCATGCCCAGGACCCGCTGTCACAGAGATTCTTACAGACACTGGCTGAGGGGAAAGATACCACCTTCCTGTCCACAGCTGATTGCTAGAGGGGACTGTGACAACTCGGTGGCCATCCTAGAACGACTTCCCACTCTCCTGCCTGGATCCTTATTTGGACAATTGTCTCCATCCCACTTTTTTTCCTTTTTGTACTGAAGATGGAACCCAGGGGCATTCTACCTCCAAGCTACATCCCCAGCACTTTTTTTTGAAACAGGGTCTAGCTAAGTTGCTGCAGCTGGCCTTGAATCTGTGATCCTCCTGTCTCCTCCCTTCCCTGTGAACCATAGTCCCTGTCACCACTGTCCAGTCCACTAGCTCCAGTCACTGCTCAGAGCCCAGGGCACCACACGAAGCCTCTTCTGTCTTTCTTCTGCCTGAGTGATTCGATACATGTTCGTTGAATGGGTAAGTGGATGGATGGACAGAGAGAGAGGTGGATGGGTAATAATTGGATAGTGGAGAAAAGGACTGATGGAGGGAGGGAGAGGTGGATGAAGAGATGGATAGAGGAATGGATGGATGGATGGGTGGATGGATGGGTGGATGGATGGATAAGTGGATGGATGGATGGATGGATGGGTGGGTGAGAAAAAGAAGGGTGAATAGAGGGAGAGATGGATGGAGGGATGGATGGATGGAGGGATGGATGAATGGATGGATGGATCAGTTGGTGGAAACATGGATCAATGGATGGATGGAAGGAGAGAGGGATGGAGAGATGGATGGACAAATGAGCTTCAGCCTATTTACCTTCAGACACTTCTGATACTATCAAGTCTAAGCCAGTTCTGCCAGGCTTAGCGGGAACGTGCCTAGTGAGTCTTCCTAAGTTCCCACTAGCTAACAGAGATTCCTGAGAGGGCTAGCTCATCTAGAGCATGAAGGCAGTGGAATTTGAGGGCTCAGAGCCCGAGGTGGGAAGAGGCAGCTGAGGGGCCCCAGGGGCTCCGTCATGCCCACATTCTAATGGCGCCACTCAGTTCCTGAGCTCTCTGCCGTGACCTCCCATTGTCTCTGGCTTCCTGCAGCTCACAGGAGCTCTTCCACCGCTGGCTCCTAACTCTGTGTCCACCGGTAGATGGAGCTTGTTACCCACAGGGTGAGGTCGAGAGTGTACCCACCAAACAGGTCTGTTATTTGTGGACTGTGGTCACTGAGTGGTCATCCAGCCCAGGAGGGGATGGCAGGCAGGGAGGAGAGCTCCGCTGGCTTGCAAGCAGACACAGGAGCCCTGGCCCCCGTGTTCAAAGTCCTGTCATGTCCCCTCAGTGAAGATGAATAGATCATTAGCTGCAGACCTGGAGTGTGCAGAGCAAAACAGACCCCGCAGTGGGGTCTGGCCCTCGTGGAGTCGAGGCTGGCGGCAGGGAGGCAGGTGCCTGTGCCCTGATTCAGCGATTTCGGAGCCCCAGATGATCAATAATTCATCATAAACCACCAACTAAGTTGGAAGGCTCACAAGGGAAAGCACTGGGCCTTCTCATCTGCTTTTCTCTCTCTCTCTCTCTCTCTCTCTCTCTCTCTCTCTCTCTCTCTCTCTCCCTCTCTCTTTCTCTCTCTCCCTCTCTCTCCTCGTATCACCAAGCTCAGAGCTCCAGCTAGCCCTCAATAAAGCTGCTGCTGCCACTGCGTGGCTGAGGGAGGCAGCTCCTGGGCTGGAATGCAGCTTCCCCCACTCCACCTCTGTCCTGCACCCCATGCCTGCAGCCTCCTGTGCAAGGGCTGTGCGTGGGTGCGTGTGTGTGTGTGTGTGTGTGTGTGTGTTTGTGTATGAGTGTGAGTGAGTGTGAGAGCATGTGTGACTATGTATGACACTGAGTGCGTGAGTGTGCGTGAGTGTGAGTGTATGTGTGTGTGAGTGTGTGTGTGTGTGTGTGAGAGAGCATGTGACTGTGTTTGAGACTGTGTGAATGTGTGTGAGTGAGTGAGTGTGTGTGTGTGTGAGTGTGTATGAGTGAGTGTTCGTGCACACATATAGGAAAATGGGCAGGCCAGGGCAGGGCCCATGATCCACTGTGTGTGTGTGTGTGTGTGTGTGTGCATGCACACATATAGGAAAATGGGCAGGCCGGGGCAGGGCCCATGATCCACGTACAATATTTACATATTCCTGGCTTTGCCCACTTGATAAAAGTAACACGGCAACACCTGCTGCAGAGGGTGGACGGGAGCCCCGGGGGCGCGCACCTTCCAAGCACTCGGGGCAGCCTGGAAGGAAGTATTAAGCACAATTGCCAAGTGATCAAAGTGTGACCAGCAAAGACTGCCTGCACTGATGTATCCTGTTTGCCCTACTAATTCACAGTCTGAGTCCCAACTTCCCTACAACATAGGGGGCTCCTTCGGGTCACATGTCCACCACATGTGCAGCTTCTTGGTGCTTTCCTGACCGAGTGAGCAGCACCCAGAGCTTCTGTAGCATGAGCAGGTGGACCCGCTCCTCCCCTTCGCCTTTACCCTGGCCCCACGATGCTCCCTAGTGCTCCCAAGGGAGCATGGCAGCTGTGGAGTGGACTTCCAGGACACGTCGACATCAGAGAGCCAGAGCACATTCCTGACGATGCCACAGACAAAGACCCGTCACTCTACTTGGGTTGGGTTCTGCAAAGCACCCCTGGACAGAGGCTTGAATTGAATTGTACCCCGGCCCCTGAGATTTGTACGTTGACGCCCAAGCCCATAAAGGTATTTGTCAGTGGGTTTTGGGAGGTGAGCAGGTTTAGATGAAGCCTGAGGTAGTACACCATCAGTGCCCTTAATAAGGAGAGACAGCAGAGCCTGGTCTCTTTCCCTCTCCCTCGTGTAGCACACAGCAAGAAGGTGGCCAAGAGAGAACCCGTCCCAGGCGCACCCTGCTGGCACCCTGATCCCAGACTCCAATCTCCAGGCATGTGACTGACCCATGTCTACAGTCCGTACTCTTCTGTTACGGCAGCCTGGGCTGACTGACACAGTGATTCGGGAGGAGCAGAGTGGGGGAGTGACGTGAACGGCAGGTGCACAGGACCAGGGGAGCCCCTACCTGGCTCCACAGCTCCATCACCCTTTCTTCCATCGATCCCAGGGGATGTCTAGGCACAGTGGGATCCAGGTAAGCCTGCAAGGACAAGAAGAATCCTAACACCACTGAGGGGCGCTTGTCATGCCCCTACCCCGGGGTATCAGTGGTCCCCAGAAGCAGGGCAGACACAACACAGCCGCTGGCTTTGAGGTGAAGCGTTACGGCTGGAATGCAGGCTGTGCCCTGGAAAAGCTCCTGTAGCAGCAATGCGAAAGCAAGGGGGAACACTGGAATCAGGGCTCTCCTGTCATCAGTGGATACAGCTACTGCAGGATTCATGACTTGAATGGATTTACTGGGGGCAACCTAGGCAGGTAGGCATGGCCAAAGGAGGAAGATCACTGGGGTGTGGCCTTGGGGACTATATCTTTCCCTGTCACTGGCGGCCACTCTCTCCACTTCTGGCTACCTTTGAGTTGAGCCCAGCATTCCTCCACCATGTGGCACTGTCATGACACCTGCATGTGTACATCATCTATGAAAACATGCATGCATATAGGCACATGTGCATACACGTATCTATCACCATGCGTGTGTAACGCCATACCAAGGTAAACTGAGCTAAACACTTTAGCAAAGAAGTCTGCTAAGACCAGCTATGAGGACCTTCCCTGCCCAGCACCCAGCACCAGGAGCCCTGGGGAGATACTGTGTTCTGGCGGCTCACTGCCCACTTTGGCCACCATGGGCCTCTCCAAGGAAGACTCTTAAGATGCAGTTCTGCAGAAAGTGAACTCTCTCCAGGTGCTCAAGGTCAAACACAAGGTCCATCCCAGAGCCAGAGGAAGAAGCCATGTCAGCCTCCAGTCTGCTTCTTCCCAAGGGAGACACAGGTGCTATCTGGCCTTGAGCCAACTTTAGGTTCCAGTCCCATACCCCACACGATGTCCCTGTAGTCCAGAGAGTACCTTTTCTCCTCTCTGGGCCTCTCTGGCCTTAGCCACTGGCTTCAGGCTGTGTGCCCAAGGCCTATGACTGCTCAAAGATACTTTAGCAAGAGAATTTCAATTTATCTTAGTTATTTATCATTTTTTAATTATAATATTCATTATTACATTTTGTAATATAATGGAAAATGGCTATATCTTTTTTTATCTCCCCACTCTAACCCAGTATGTTAACTTAGGATGCCACATTAGTTTACTTTTATGAAACTTGAATTAAGCTTTTGGTCTCATGTTTGATTGATCAAAGAGAATCCTGGTATATAAATTGAGCTATTTGCATATGGTTAATATTTGAAACCGTTCCTGGTCTATATCAACATTTTCCTGCTTCAAAAACCAATTTACAACAATGCAAGGCAAAGAATTAGGTGCTAAGAAAGTATCATTTTGAAAACTTCATCCCAACATCCAAGTTTGCTTGTTCATTTGTTTGTTTCAATCAGAGTCACCCGTTTTACTTGTTATTTTGGTACAAAGTGTATGTTATAAATGTCAATGCACACAAAATTGGTGCTAAAGCTGTTCTCATATGTTTTGTTTTATAATGGCATTCTTTGTAGTTTCTCAGTTGAAAAGCCAAATTCTGCTGCTAAAAATGTTTGGGGAAGAAATGGACTGGCCTTTGTGCTAAGGGTCTAAGTCCCTTAGCTCAAAGCTTCCATAAGTCCATGGACACACAGCAGACAGATAGCTGCCTGCAAACAAGTCGGGAGCAACCCAGCAGCAAAAGAAATTTTCCAAGGACTAAAAACCCACGCACCTTCAAGTCACCAGATACATTTGCTGTAAAGACTGGTCGTGTCCTACATCCGCTTATCGTCCAGTTTGTTTGGATGTTGGGTATGTTTCTACCAACTCTTCTCTTGCAAATGCCCAGTGTTCACGTCTTTCCATAAATATTAGACAGAATAATAAGACAAGTCTTTATGGAATCATGGGTAGCTGTACTTACAGGAGTAGAACACATGTTTTTCACTCTTCTTGGCTCAAAGACCACAGCACAACCCTTAAATTTAAGAAAGATGAAGTTTTGTTGGTTTCATATAAATCACCAAAGAAGGCAAACACAGAACTGGAAATTTATTGAGATCCTGCTGCCTTTCATGTTGGTACTAGAGGTCTAGGGGTCTCAATGAGAGTGGCAGAAATCCATGCACAAATAGTAAACTCTGTCTTGGGTCTACAAACACCCAGTAAGATGTCCTTCGTGCCATGGCTGTGACCTTGGTGTGTGTGACTGACACCCACCCATACCTAGGATACAAGACTGGGTACATATCATACAGAGCCTGGTGCAAAGTCCTTGTTCAAAACTTAAGAATCTCAAGATGGCGGCCGTGGGGCATTGAACCAGGCATGCCCTTCAAGCACAGGCTCGGAGCCCTGGCATGGTTGCCATGACCACGAGGTTGTCTTTGCCAAGACCAGAGGGACAGGGCTATCATTGCACAAACACTTCCCTGGTGTGTTCCTGGTGTCGTCTTTGTGCACAGAACAGTGAGCTCCTTTTCATCTTTGGTCAAACACAGCCTCAGCAAAGATGGGAAATCATAGCGATCGAGAACCTTGTTTTAGAAGCTTTCCTCATAAAAATAAGATATGCAACCATGGCTCTTTAGACCTTGAATACTTTTCAGTTATGTGTCACAAAAGTAAACGTCTGTTAAAATAAAAGCTAGTTACACTGTCACCAGGCAAACTCCCTCTCAAATCTGTCAAAACAATACCTTTTGCCAACCAGTGTCTTGGTCCACACTAGACATTTACAGGCTGACCCTGCAGACATCCAAGACCCGGGCTTCTGTGTGAAGCCCACTGCAGAATCGAATGGGGCAACACAGTTGTCAGCCGTAAAGTATGCCACGTGGACCTGCTACTCCTCCCAGGTTCATTACCGTCTCACTGTGATATTAGCCCTGATAAAATGTCTGTCCACCAGTGCTATCTCCATTCTGCCTCTGACCTCAGCTGAAATAGGCCCTACAAGACCTAATGATGATGAGCCCTCATCTCTGGGACAGACCACCCAGCCCCCTCCCCAAGAAGTCAAGCATAATCCTCCCACTCCTTCACTAAAATCCACCCTTTTCTCCCCTTACTCTTAAAAGAATCCTCATTTTTTGTTCCGGTAGTAGCTGATTTGAGGGTTATTTCTCCCAGCTTCTCCTTATTCTCCGGCCGTAAAGTAATCTTTCTTTCATTGAATAATTGGCTCTTGGTTTGGTCATTAGTCCCAGAACCAAGTTGGGTGGGGCACGCCTGTAATCCCAGTACTTGGGAGGCTGAAACAGGAGGACCCCAGGTTCAAGCCCAGCCTCAGCAATTTAGTCACACCCTCAGCAACTTAGTGAGATCCTGTGTTCAAAATAATTTTTTAAAAAAGTGCTGGGGGTATAGCTCAGAGGTAGGATGCCCCTGGGTTCAATCCCTAGTACTAAAAAAAGAAAATGGTAGCAAGACCAGTGAGGTCCAAGTGAGACCTGTGTTGATAGTGCTACGCCCAAGTGGGCCTGGCTTTGATCATGGAAGGCAGTTATGCAAGATGCCATCCTGGAAGGGCTGGGCGGGGCCCTGGGAACTTCCCCTGCTATTTCTGCCATGTCTTATGAGTCTAAAGTTATTTCAGGAAAATCATTTTTCAAAGCAAAGCAGTAATTGTAGAATTTGTATGTAGATCACGTAACATGATTAAGAGGGGAAGCCAGGGCTTCATCTGGCAGGGAGCGTGTGATCACTGGATATAAACTCAGTCAAGGCCCAAATCATGTGCTCTTAACCTGATAGACAGCTGTGGTGCCCTTGAATGGGTGCAAGGAACTGTGTCTGTGCGGGTGTTCCCCAAAGTGTCATATTTGATCCGGACAACGAAGCAGCAACTCTTAAAACTTAACAGCCACCAACAAAAATACCAATAGCTAGTTAAATAGATGGGAAGACTGCTAAGCATAGACCAAGCCTGATGAGAACCCCACCTCTCGGGTTCTCATTAACTAAGTGTTCTTTGTAACAATGCCGCAGTCTTCTGGGAGGGAACCAGCTGTCAGTCACTGGTGAGATGATGCAACATCTCCATCTTCTTCTGGAACTCACCAGCAGTGTCCCCAGAGCTGCAAGCACTTGGTCTATAGCATTCCCTATCAATGGCAGACTTTCATTGAGGTCCTAGGAGGATGGACGGACAGAGTTCTGCTCCACCACCCTGGCCACTGCCAGGAAGCCAGTTCAGTCTCATTTCCCAGGGAGCAACGTGCATTTCCACGGGGGAGCACCATGCATTTCCATGGGGAGAACCTCTCCTTGCGGACATCCTTTCCCTGAAGCAGGGTTTCTCAGCCCAGTGCTGCTGCCACCGGGCCAGATACTTCTTCCCAACGTGGACTGTGCTGTGTGTGTGAGGATGTCAAGCAGCACTCCTGACCCCGACCCACAAGAGGCCCGAGGCACCCCCTCATTGTGACAATCAAAATCATCTCCAGGCATTGGCAAGTATCCCCTGGGGCGGGTGGGGCAACACTGCCCATGGTCCAGAATCACTGATCTAAATAAAACATAAATCTATTTACGGGGTTAGACAACTTTTGCAGAATATTTTTTTCTTATTTGCTATTCAAACTTAAATAAGAGTGAAGAAACAAGAGGGTATACAATGGGTTAAACAAATGTGCAGTAGGCACACGTCGTCTTCACGTCACTAGCACTGTCACAGAACACAAGGCGTCATGCCCACTACCTGGGCTGAGATGGCCCTGCTCTCCGTGTTGTACGTGATCAGGGTCTGCTGGCCGTCATCTCGTGGGATAAAGCCCCGGTGACTCCTGGGCTTGAGCACGGAGCAGCCTCGCAGCAGGAAGAGCAGACCTGTAGAGACCAGACAGAGGGAGCCGGGCGTGGTGGCGCACGCTTGTAATCCCAGCATTCGGGAGGCTGAGACCGGAGGATCCGGGATCGCGGCCAGCCTCAGCTACCTAGTGAGGCCCTCCGCAACTTAGTGAGACCCCGTTTCAAAATAAAGAATAAAAAAAAAATAGGGCTGGGGGTATAACTCAGAGGTAGAATGCTCCTGAGTTCAATCCCCAGTACACCTCCCCCCGAAAAAAAAAAGACCAGACAGAGGGAGGATGGAGCAGGCGCCATGCCAGAGGTCAAGGGTCAAGGTCTGCCCTCTTCACTCAACCAGGAACTGACTGGCTACCCTGCGTCTTAGTCATCCTTGTGGCTCCAGCTTTAACACAGGTTGGCCCGAAAGTAGGAGCCAGAGAACTATTTGCTGAATTAACAGATCAATAATCCCTAGCCAGGAATGCCTCATGGATTTCAAGGGAAAATAAGTTTCTTTATTAGCCTTGGCCAAGCCCAGGGACCCAGACATCTACGTAAGGCTGTCTCTATGGTGTCTCAAACCTGGAGCCACCCTTGGGCTGTATTCCTCTGTGGCTTCATTACTGATGTTGCTGCCTGTTGAATACAAGCTGCTGTCACCAGCCAACCAGCACACTTAGCAACCTTTGACTGAGTAAACCCAGAGGTCATGTTCAAGGGCATCCACCTCCCTCCCCTGCAGACTCTGGACCCCTGGCCTCCAGCCTGGGGAGAGGGGCCACATTCCCAGGATGTGCCCACAGTCTGCTGACCTGCCAGAGCCACCAGTGCGGCACAGACAAGGGACAGGATCCCCACCAGGAGCCCGGCTCCTGCCTTTGGGTGTTCCAGGCACGTGGAGCCATCGGCACAGGGACAGACCCTCACGTGCACCGTCTGCTTCTGGGAAAGCCCCTGTCTGTCTCCGATGAAGAGAGGCACCGAGTGGTTTCCCAGTGGGAGGCTTCCTGGCACCAGCAGTTCAGCCGAGCGACCTGCAAAGGGCAAAGGACTTCCTCATCACCCACCCCCCTGGGACGCACGTCGTCCTCAGCGCCCTCCGTGGGCCAACCACAAAGTCAGAAGGACTGGTGTCAGAGGGATCAGTCCCCACACACACCCACCTCACTCCAACACCACCTGCAGGTTCAAGTGTTCCCAAGACTGCCCTTGGGTTTGACGATTCTGAAGAAGGGCTCACAGAACCCACCACGAGCTTTGTATTGAGAATTGCCGCTTACTACGAGGAAAGGACTTGGATTAAAATTAGGTCAGAAGAGACAAGCCCAGGGCAGGGTCCAGAAAAGAACTGAACTCAGAACTTCCAGGGGTGCTGTCTCCAGGAAGCCAGGAGAGCATCAAGTGATACCTACTGGGAACGTCGGCCTCCATGGACCTCGAGCAAGCCTGGATGCTCAACATCCTAACTGGGGTCGGTCAGTGAAACTGGCCAACCTCCCTGGGACTAACTTCAATCTTTTGCCACTCTAGGGGTTGACTGGAGTTGTATAAACCCTGCTCCCCAACTTTCCCATAAACCACATTGTCCTATGTGGCTCAGCCCAAGGTCCTCCAGGTAAACAAAGACACTTACATCCGCCATGACCTCCCAAGGGTTTAAAAGCGTCCCTCCTAGAAAGCAAGGGCAAACACCAGACTTCTCCTGGGGCAAAGTGAAGGCTTACGGGCTCTACACAGGAGCATGGAATCTCACCTAAGAACATCCTGCCTCCTCCAGACCCCCTAGCTAACAGAAGCCCAAGGTCGTGGATACCGGTGGCCTTCAACCCAATCAGCAGCTAAGGCTCCTCTGCTTGAGAGCACCCCAGTTTTCCTTGGGGAAGCCCTTACTTCTTGAATTCTCAGCTCACGTGGATCAGGAGAGCTAAGCCCGGATCCAAACAAGGTTCAGGTATGACTCAGACCAACCTGCATGTCTGCCCCACTCCTGCCACTGTGACAGTGACAGTTGGTCCCAGCCAACAGCAAGACGAGTCCCAGAACTTTTGCTAGCAGCGCCTTTGCAGCAAGTGCAAGGACAATAGCCACCAGGCTGCCACCCCCAAAAGCCAGCCTAGTTGAGCTGAGGGGCAGAGCCAAGGTGTGGGCATGCAGCTCAGGAGGATCACCTGGGATGGCCCTGCCAGAACACAGTTTGCCCGGCTCTTCCAGCACCAGCCAATGCGTTTGCTTTTGCCTAAGTCAATTTGAATTGCATTTCTGTCCAGGGTCATCTTAGAACGCACATTGAGATTATCATCTTGTACCAGCCCAGTTTAAATATACAGTATTTGTCTGGGTGGGATTCATCTGCAAGCGGAATCTTTATGGTGCCGTCTTTGAAGTCCTCTCCACCCAGCAATGGCTAATCCCTCCTTCCCCCAAGCTTGTCACATGTCTGCCTCACCGACCTTCTTCATCGTAACTCATGACAATTGTCATTTTCCGTGTTTGATTAAATCTTATGATGCCTTGTCTAAGTTTCTATAAAAGTAAGATGCTGGCTACAGATGGGAGGAGAATTGTCATCTATCTCCTCTGCGACCCCCCAATTATTAAATTCTCTTAAAATTATTCTATCAGGCTTCATGTCATTGTCGTGCGAGAAGACTATCATCAGGAAGCTGCCTTGAGCAGAGAACTTCCATGGAAAGAATCACGGAATAACTTTCAGGAAACTATCTGAGCAGTGACCTTCCCTGGCAGGAACCATGGGATAATTTTCAGGGAGCTGCACGAAGCAGCAAGCTTCCATGGCGAGACTACAGAGCAAGCAGCGTTTGCTAGAGCCCACAATACATTTCTGTCATTTTCAACCTTTTATCCTGGACCTATATAAACACTCACTCTGAATTTCCCTCAATGTCCACCCGTCTCCTGCAGGTCCCCACGCAGAATCCAATTCAAAAGTGAAGGGGTCCGAGTAGGGCTCCAGGTCTTGATCCTCTGCCTCCAGGAGGAGGGGCTGGCTCTCTGCAGACGCGCAGACCTCCAGGTAGCGGGAACCGGGCTGCAGAGTGGGCGCGTTGTCGTTGATGTCAGACAGAAAGAGCAGCAGGGTCCCGGTGCCCGTCTGCGGCGGGAGGCCTGTATGGGGAGGGAATCCCAGGCGAGGCAGCGTGTCAGTTAAAGGATCCTTCCCCTGCACGCTGAACCCGGGAAAGTAGGAAAGTGAGCGTGAGCGCTGTCAATCTCTCCAGGAAGACCAGGCCCCTGGAATATTGGCATCATGGTTCTTTCAGAACCATGGGCTCTGCAGGAGGATGCTGGATCTGTTTTCTGGCTTTTGTGAAAACTCAGACTACCTGGGTAAGTTAAGAAAACCTTCGCCATCTCAAATAACGAGTCCAGAACCTGGACTCGTTAAATGGATTAATCTGCTAATCATGCCTCGTGCTGGGGATGGGAGTGAAAAGGGGTGACTATAAATGGGGGTGACTTCAAAGGGCAACCTGAGGACCCCCATGTGGATGGAAGTGTTCTTCCCCGGCTGTATCTACCCCACTATCCATTCCATGGTGACCTCGTTCTACGGTTTTACACGGTGGTACGCTCAAAGAAACTGGGCAGAGGGTCCTCGGGAACTACTGCACTATTTAACAGTGCAGATGAATCTCTAGTTATTTAAAAATAATTTTCCCTAATTAAAAATAAATGGTAATCATGAAACCATCCGTAGGAGTATCACGGAGCCCCGAAACACTGGCCTAGTTCCCCTCTCTCCTCCTGGATGCATACTGATTAGGAGCGTCTCTCACATCTTCATAACCAACTTTCTGCTAGATAAATTTAGCAGGGAAAGAGCCAGTCATGTATCGCTCGGAGCCTGGGTCTTAGTTCACAGACTTTCTTACATACAATTCCTAAAGTTATTTGGAAAAAATTTTTTTGTGTTTTCTTACTCAACTTTATGTTTTGATGCATTTAGAAATCCAGTCTTGGGAGATGGCAGACAAATGTGCTAAAATGCATTCATAAAACTACCTCTCGTGGTTTATGACAAGTGTGTCCGTGCAGTCACATTTGCCTGAGCGTGCACGCCATTCCAAGTACAGGAAGCTGGGCTAAATATTTATCACGCGTCATTGGCTTTGACAAAGAGCCACGGTGTTAGGAAAGATGTGGGTTTGATCGTCCCTTCCTGGCTGGTTTAATTGTCTCTTCCACATGAATACCGTCCCTCTTTCAATGGTATCAGTCCCCAGTTGGCCATTTCAAGAATTGTTATAAAAAATAATCACCAGTGTGCATGCAAAGCGATAACAAGGTTTATTTCATAATTTTCTCTGTCATACTGAAAAACTCTCTCTCAGGAAGTAAAAATGAGCACCTTTTTTTCTCCCCTCTCTGGATAAACACTCACCGCTGTCGACAGCATGGACAACTATGGTGTAGAAGCTGTCATTCACGTGAGGGGACTCCCGGTCCACTTGCTTGCCGGTGGTGACCACTCCCGAGTTTTCATCCACACTGACCCAATTTGCCGGATCATGAACCAGTTTATATCTGGCAGAAGGAAACACGCACCCAATGCTTGAAGTTAAAATGTTGCATCAAATGGCACATCAAAACAGGTCATAGAAGCATCATTCCTATCTCAAGGGATTTGGGAATTCTAAGAGCAATGGAGGTACAGGAGTGTTTCCCAATTTGACCACCCCCATATGCTGCCATCTGCTTCAATGCTGAGTACCCCCTTCTTCTAGGATGACCTTGACTTTGTCTGCCAGGAGAAGCATATTGCCCTGGAGCAGAATTCCCAGCTTCCGATGGGTGTCCTGGCAACAGAAGCACAGGGTGTGACTGCCCTGGAGCTTTGGTTTTGCAACAGAAACTGGAGGATTCACACAGGAGTCATCCAGCCCACCAAACAGTCTTCCACATTCCCTACACCTGTGGCAACCTGGCACCAGTGCAGGAGGAGGGCATGCTGCATCCTCCAAGGTTTCTAAGAGCTATCCACCACCAGGTGGCGTCCACTGGAACCAGGTCAGGCTGCCAACCACTTGTGCCAGCAGAGGGACCCACAGCAGGAACCTCAGGTCCTAAAGCAAACGGAAATGCAGGCCTGGGAGGGGTGGAGAGGGTGGTTTCTTCTCATTCTTTTTCTCATCTGGGAAAATGCTTTGGAAAAGGTCACAACTAGCCCTCTCTGATACTCCATGGGTCGCAGGGTTTAGGGGGTTGAAGCTTTTCCATGCACTCTGTCCCCTCTTGGGGAAAGCTCCGGAAGCTACCCTGGTGGTTTTGCAATGTTTACAAACCAGGAATAGGAACTTAGGGCACATCTGCAGATAATCCCAGGCCAAAAGACCAACCTCTGAGCAACACAGGGTGGGACAGGTAACTACAAGCAATGCAGATGGATCAGAACCAAACTAAACGAAACCTGTGGCCAGCTCCTCCCTCCACCTGGCTGCAAAGTCAGTCAACCAGGACCTTGGTTAGGCAACGTCTAAAGTGAATGGACTGTGTAGTTCTTGAATTTAGCACAGCCCATTCACTGAGACCCACTGTCGAGGTGACCGTCCTCAGGAGACAGGGAACAGCGATGAAGAGGTTCCAGGTTCTGCATCTGTGGTTCCCAAAAGGAGGGTCCCAGACAGCGACAGCGGCATCACCTGGAACTGACTAGAAGTACAAATCTCAGTCCTCACCTTAGAACGCTAAGTCAGAAATCTCAAGAGTGAGGCCCTGAAGTCTGCATTCAGGAATCCCCAGACACGTGTTGTTTTACAGACAATCAATAAGGGCTGTGCTAACTCACATGCGCCAATGTGGATCTTACTAGTCTGTGAGCTCTTGGTTAGCTGCTCACAACTTGAGATCAAATGTTGAGAGTCTGATAGTCATTGGCATTGCTGTGTTCCTGTAGTATAGGATAATTTTTCTAGCAATTCATGTTTTATTTATTTATTTATTTTGCAGTACTGGAGATTGAACTCAGGGGCATTCTACCTCTCAGCTACACCCCCAGCCCTATTATTTATTCTTTATTTGGAAACAGGGTCTCACCAAGTTGTGAAGGGCCTTGCTAAGTACCTGAGGCTGCCTGCAAACCCGGATCTTCCAGTCTCAGCCTCCCAAGTATTGGGATTACAAGCGTACGCCACCATGCTCAGCCATGTTTTATTTTATGATGCAAAATTATCACTCCATAATGAATCGGACCGTGCTTGAAAAGTCTGGCCTTCCCAACGGGGTACGTTGAGAAGTAAGACTTTAAGGAGGAATCTCAAGCTCCTGCGAGGGCAGGTGACAGAAAAGAATGACATGGGTGTGACAGGGCCTGGGACCAGTAACTGGGAGTGGCCTTGAGAAGGGACAAGATGCAGGACTTCTGCTCTGCCCCAGATGGTCACAGCCCCATGGAGCACAGGCCAGGTGCCCAATCTTCCCATTCGTAACAAGAGCATCCAGAAAGTTCAAGGTTTGGAACATTGTTTCTTGACTTTTAAAGCCTAGCAACTTTTAAAAACAAAACACGAAGCACCCCAAGTTCTCATGGGTAATTGGGTAGATCAACAACAGCAACAACAAAAAAGTGTGTTAAATACATACTGTGAACCAGGCGTGGTGGCGCGCCCTTGTAATCCCAGTACTTGGGAAGCTGAGACTGGAAGGTCACAGGTTCACGGCCAGCCTCAGCTACTTAGTGAGGCTCTCTGCAACTTAGTGGGACCCTGTTTCAAAATAAAGAATAAAAATAGGGCTGGGGGGAGGAGCTCAGAGATAGAATGCCCCTGGGTTCAATCCCTAGTACTGCAAAAAAAAAAAAGAAAGAAAGAAACACTTTTATTGTCCAGAAGCAAGGGGGCTGACAGTTTATAACCTCTGTTAAGGAAGGACATGTAAACACATAACTATTTATTTTTAACTAAAAAGGACTATAAAAATGGAAAGGGAAAAGAAGAGCAGGTGAGGCTTCCAGGTGGAGAGGCAGCTGCAGACCGTCAGCCCAGCCACGGGCCTCTACCAGATGA
>PVLC010037080.1:0-15362 GCA_004027655.1 Graphiurus murinus | reverse complement strand
AAAATATAATCAGTAGAAGGAAAATGTGGATGATCCAAATATGACTATAAAGTGTATACTAGAAAGGTTTTTCAAAATTAGAGCCAAAAAATAGACCCACTAGATGAAGGAATGAGGAATTTCAACAGAGGAATGGACACACTGACATCACCAAAATGGGCATTCTAAGCCAACACAGTGGTGCACACCTGTAATCCTAGTGACTCAGGAGGCTGAAGCCAGAGGATTGCAAGTTCAAGACCAGCTTGGGCAAGTTAGCAAAAACCTGCCTCAAGTAAATGAATAGAGCTGGGGATGTAGCTCAGTGGTAGAGCACCCTGGGGTTCAGTCACTAGTAGCAAAAAAATAAATAAAAGAATGGGCATTCTAAAATATTTTCAATTAATGCACACTTGGATAAACTTGATTTAGCTATCCCACAATGTCCATATATTTCAAACCATCATGCTGTATATTAAAAATATATATTTTTGTCAATTAAAAATAAGTAAGTAAAATATTTAGACATTCATTGGATGGCTTAGTAGCAAACTAGAAAGCTAGCAAAATAAAGGATCAGTAAACTCAAAGACAGATCAATAGACATAGAAATTAAAACACAGAGGGAAAAAAAACTTTTTAAAAGCAATCAGGGAAAGAGATGAGATAACATTTGTAATTAACAATCTTCAAAGAAACACACAAACCCAAACAAAAGAAATACATTTTTATAAGTCTGCCAAACATACAGGAAAGAAATGCCAGTTCTACACAAGCTCTTTCAGAAAATAGAGGAGAGAGGATTACACTCCTACTCATTCTAGTTGGCTCACATAACCCTGATACCAAAATATGGTATAATTATGAAAAAATTATAGACCAATATCCCTTATTAACATCAACATAAATTTCTAAGCTAAATAACAATAAATTTAGTCTAGCAACACATTTAAAGGATAATATATTATAGTCAAGTTGAGTTATCTAAGGAATACAAAGTTGACTTTAACCTTTTTTGTATAAAACATTTAATTTGTTGGTTTGGGGGGGATTTGCTGAATCTCCACTATATTACAACTGAGCTGTTCAACATCATATAGCTTCGTCAACATTGACTGGTTCATTTTCATGATGCTGTGCTGCTGAGGAATCAGCTCTATCAGAAGAGGTTCCAGAGAAAGGCCTTTCAAAAAGTTTGCAAGTTCCTTCTGTATGTTCACAAAAGCTATATTCACTCTGATAAACTTCCTCATCAATCACAATGCTTACCTTCTTAAGTTTTGTAGTAACCAGTTTTGCTGTTTTTAGCATTAAAGTTTTTTTGGCTGGCTATGTGAAATACATTCCTGGACTTCTGCCCTCTTCATTTGTTTTGGGACATTGTCTCCAATATACACGTGCAGGTGCTCAAGCTGCAGATGACGCCACCTGCCTGACTCTCACATCCAAAAGTCAGCCAATTTAATTGCCCACATTTAAATGATCAGAAAAATAAACCATGAAATGTTACCATTAGATACAGAAAAATTATTTCCTAAAACTCAACACTTTTTCATTTAAAAATAACACCTGTAAAAATTTTCATCATGTTAGGTATTGGAGGGGACTCCCTCAATCTAATAAGAATATTTACTGCAACAGTATTACAATTGATAGCAAATTGAATGTAAATATACTGTATTATTGTTTCTGTTGACCATCAGAGAGGTGGTCGTAGCAAGTGAAATCAGACAAGAACAAAAATGTTCTAAATGTTAGAAAGAAAGTAATCTTCTCTTATATATGGTTGTGTGCATAGAAATTCCAAAGAAATGCACAAACATATGACAAGAAATAGTATGTGGATTTTAACAAAGTTGCTGGTGATGAAGTCAATAGACAAAAATCAAGAGTATTTCTGAAGCCGGGCGTGGTGGCGCACGATTGTAATCCCAGCATTTGGAAGGCTGAGACAGGAGAATCCGGGTTCGAGGCCAGCCTCAACTACCTAGTTAGGCACTCCACAACTTAGTGAGACCCTGTTTCAAAATAAAAGAATAAAAAATAGGGCTGGGGTGTAGCTTGGAGGTAGAATGCCCCTGAGTTTAATCCCCAGTACTGCAAAAAAAAAAGTATTTCTGAATACTAGGATCAACCACTGGAAAATATTTTCTTTTTTTTTTTAAGCATCATTTATGAGAACATTAAAAAATAAACATGGAAGGATGTGATGAAAATTATCTAAGGCCTTTTAACAAAAAATACAAAACATTACTGAATGAAATTAAAGATCTACATAAATGGAGATATTAGCCTATTTATGAATTGAAGGACTCAATATTGTTAATTTGTCCATCCTCCCCATATTTTTCTATAAATTAATATAGTCCCAGTCAAAATCCCAGGACACTTTTGTTAGGAAAAATATACAAATTGAGTATAACATTTATATGGAAGTGCAGTGACCTCGCCTAACTCAGAAAACTTGAAGAACTACATTGCTGGAGGATTTACAACAACAGGCTTCAATATTCACTAAAAACTTACAGTAAATAAGACAATGCAGTATTGTTGTAAGACTAGACAAATACATCAATGGAACAGAATATAGTGCAGAAATAAACCCACACAAACATAAGCTCTTGACTTTAATGAAGGCACTAATGAGATTCAATTTTTAATAATTGATGCTGAATAACTAGACATCTTCCATCCCCAAAATGAATTTTTATCCATTCCTCACACTAAATACAAAAGTTACAAAGTAACAAAGACTTGAAAGTGAAGACTAAAATTTTAAAGTTTCTCTAGGAGAATATAGGAAGTGTCTGTCTGTCTGTCTGTCTGTCTGTCTCTCTCTCTCTCTCTCTCTCTCTCCCACACACACACACACACACATGCACACGCACATGCACACGCACACCCTCCCTTCCTATTTCAGCCTCCCAAGTACTGGGATTACAGACTTGTGCTACCACATCTGGCAACAGAAAATTAATTTCCAGAACTATAAAAATGTTGAAATGGTTACCTTTCCTGGATCTACTAATGCCATAATACATTGTGCTAATGGCTTCTACTTTTTATTTCATGGTCCTAGATCTCATTTTTCTTTCAACACAGTTTTACATTCAGCTTGTAAAATATTTAGGTAAAGCTGGGCGTGGTAGCACATGCTTATAATCCCAGTACTTGGGGGGCTTAGACAGGAGGATTGCAGATTCATGGCCAGCCTCAGCTACTTAGTGAGGTCCTCCACAATTTATTGAGACCTTGTTTTAAAATAAAGAATAAAAAAACAGGACTGGGGGTATAGTTGAGAAGTAGAATGTCTCTGGGTTCAATCCTCAGTACCATCCAAACATACACACACGTGTATATATATGTATATATATACACGTGTGTGTGTATATATATATATATACATATATATATGTTATATAGAGAGAGTTTTACCTCTATAGTTATAAATACATGATTATATTTTTGTCTTTCACAAACATTTTAGTAGATTTTTTTTTTTTGGTTTTTGCTTTTTGGGGGGATGTAGATGGTGGAGGTTGCCCCTATAATTGGAAACATGGAATTTTTTTTTCTTGTGATAAGTATTTTAGGAAGTTATGCCTCAGTGATGATAATTTATAGATTTGTGCATGTGGGTTTTGCCAAATTTTGTTACCAATGTTAAGCTAGCTTTGTATGATAAATTAGAAAAAACTTACCTTCTTTCCGGGTACTCTGGAATATTTCACGTCATGGCAATTACCAGTTATCAAAAGGTTTGAAAAAATTCATGCTAAAAATGACTCAAAGGTTTTTGCTTTGCTTTGCTTTGCTTTGCTTTCTGAGACAGGCTCTGGCTGTGCTGTGCAGGCTGGCCTCGGACTCCTGGGCTCAAGTGATCCTCCTGCCTTAGCCTCCCAAGTAACTGGAACTACACACACACCACCTCCCTGACTCTCTTTAAAGGTATTTGGTCTATTCACATTTTCTTTACCCTGACTCAATTTGAGCAGTATATATTTTCCTACAAAACTGCCAGTTTTCATACTTGTTAGTACTAAGTATCATATTCTTTCACAACTCCATTATTTAGAGTTAAACTTCATTTTAGTTGATAACCCCGAGCATTTGTTTTTCGTTGTACATGTTTAACTTTATTGGCAGTTTCTCTATTGTATTTGCCTTAATTTCTGCTTTTATTCTTAATTGTTTTCATTTACTTCTGTTAGATTAACTTGAATGTCTTCCAAATCTTAGATGAGTGATTATTTTGTTTTTCTGATGTGATTAAAAATACACTGGCAAAAGGCATTCTGTTTATATTTTTAGATTCTAGCATATAAGATTTGATGTCCAGTGTCCTCAGCATCATTTTCAATGTTGACCTTAGATTCTTTTTCCTTTTTAGTTTGAGAAGAGACATTACTATTTAGAAATCAGGTTTGCCTGCTGTAAATATGAGGAGCTCTAAGTGACCGTGACTAGCATAAAGTGAATATCCAGGTAGACCGGACAGGGAGGAGGGCGGCTCAGTTGCTTTCTGTCTTGCTGTACTAGCAGTTTGCACAGTCAGCAGTTTTACATCATTGATCTTAGCATTATATCCACATTCTAGCCCACAGCAGAAGGATAAGGGGGGAGAAAATTAGTTGCAAATATCACTGGCAACCACATCTTGTTGACCAGAATTTATATTCACCTGGCCACATCTGGAATCAAAGAATCCTGGGAATGGTGCACTCGTTGATCAGGTGCCCAATGAAAAATTCTATTAACTATGAAAAATGGGAAGAACAGATAAACAGGGAACAAGTATTATCTGCCACAGGGAGTTTTTTTAAAAAATCCAATTAGATGATTTGTTTATTCTAAATCTTTACTTTTATTTTCTAACTTTTTTCAGTGACTCAATGAGAGTTTAATTATTTCTATTTTTAAATTTTATCTTAAGCCAGGCATGGTGGCTCACGCTTGGAAGGCTGAGACAGGAGGATCACAGCCAGCCTCAGCTACTTAGTGAGGCCCTCCGCAACTTAGTAAGTTTCAAAATAAAGAATAAAAAATAGGGTTGGAGGGTGTAAATTGGAGGCAGAATGCTTCTGGGTTCAATCCCCAGTACCACATATTTTTTTAATTTGATAATTTTTATAGCTTAATAGATGGCTATAGAATACAAGGTTTTATATGCACTTATAAATCAACTCTCCCCTCAGTTTCTCCTTGTCTATTCTTGCCTAAAGCATTGTATCTGTGAGCTGCATCCTCAGGATCAACAGTTCAACCAGTTTCCTTTCACTAATTTTCCAGTTCCCTATGACTTCTCTAAACAGGTGCTTCGAGTTGGCAGAGGGCTGGTAGATACAGCTTCATCTACCTCATTGTCATAATTCTACGGGATGCAACTTTAATACAAATGATGCATTTGCTCTTTTTCATTGATAAGTAATTTGAACAAATACACCTTTTCAATAAATAATAGGGATTATAATTGCTCAAATAATATGAATAATAACTTCAGCTCTATTCCAATTTTTAGTTTCACTATAAACTACTCTGAACATTTTTTAACTATTGCCTAGCATTTGTAAGGCCCTAGGTTCAGTTCCCTGCCTCAAAAATATTTTTAAACTAAATTTTGTTAATATAATTTTGATATTTTTAGATTGAGTTTTAAAAATCTATATGTTGTAGTCAAAATTGTTATAGAGCCAGAGCCTTTCTATAATTTCCAGTGGAAAAACCAAATATCATTCCATTGTTATGGCATGTTTCCACTGTTTTAAAATTATTTTAGCCGGGCGTGGTGGCACACGCTTGTAATCCCAGCATTTGGGAGGCTGAGACCAGAGGATCCGGGTTCAAGGCCAGCCTCAGCTACTTAGTGAGGCACTCCGCAACTTAGTGAGACTCGGTTTCAAAATAAAGAATAAAAAATAGGGCTGGGGGTTCAAAAAAATAAAAATAAAAATAAAAATATAAAATTATTTTACTATTTACTTTATAGTGGGGGAGGGGAGGTATTCCTGAGGAATGAATCCAGGGCCCTGAACATGCTGGGAAAATACTCTACCACGAAGCGACATCCCCAACCCTTTTTTTTTTTTTTTTTGCACTGGGAATTGAATCCACAGGTATTCTACCTCTGAGCAGCACTCCTAGCCCTTTTTTTATTTTTTTAATTTTAAAACAGGGTCTCACTAGGTTGCTGAGACTGGCCATGAACCTACACTCCTCCTGTCCCAGCCTCCCAAATTCTGGGATTACAGGTGTGTACCACCACTCCCAAATATTTTATACATTTTAAAAATAAAATTGTACAAATTATTTTATAACTTGGGTCCTACTTTCATCTCTATGCCTAAGAAACTATAGAATATTTTTGAACAAATGCAAAGTTTTCATTTTATAAAACATAACCTCTCATATGTGGGACAAAACTGAAAAGTCAAAAATAAGTTGCAGACCTGCTGCTGGCAAAGAAATACTTTGCAGAAGTAAAAAATTATAGAAGCTGAATTCTTACTGGAAAGAAGTGTTTTCCCAGTGTCAGGTTAATAATTCTCTGTGTCTGGCACTGTGGTTCCACTGGAAAAACAATGGAACTCCATCAAGCTGGGACTGTGTGAGGGGAGAGAAGGGGAGGAAGAAAGCCAGAGGGTAGGAGGATATGGTTTAAACATCTGAAACTCAACTTCATAATGAGAAACAGAGGAGACATGATGTCATACTGGAGAAGGTAGCTCCACTGTGTCTTTTTTTTCCCCCCAAGCTGGCTTGACCTGAGATTTTCAACAAGTTCCAGATGGAAAGAAGGGAGAAATATATATGTATGTATAAGTCTGAAACAAAGACTTAAAGCAAGGGTTTTTCACTCCTGATTTGAACATGCTTGGATTTAATGCAGACCGAGTAAAGCCACCTCATTACTCCCTCCTCCTGGCCTCCTTAGCCAGAACCTTTTCACCTCCTTCTGACTTTGCAGGATGCTGTCTGGTCTGGTTTAGTCTCCTGACCACTAACTGAAGAAAAGGCTCTTTAATTCCTACTGATGGAGAAGTCATTCATCGTTTTTCATCAACTGTAAAACTCAGGTTTGGCTTTTGGCTTTGTATTGTATTGTTTTCATATTTTAACTTCTTAGAAATTGGGGTGGTAATCAAAGCTGCTTTGTCATTTAACTGGGAAATTTGGGGGGGTGTTGTTTGTTTTTGCTTGGTTTGTTGGTTGCTTACTTTTGTATTTTCCTTAGTGGAACATAAAATAATGTTGCATTCACTGTCATCCTTGTGCTAAAATTTATACACAGCAACCTACTGGTGGTGATTAATAAGGCAGAGGGGCTTTATTTGCTTTGTTTTGCTCTGTTTATTGTGGAGTGACTTAAGTTTAGGAAGAGACTCACTATTTTGTATAGAAAGGAAGGAAGAGGAAGAGAGTCAGGTATATGGAGGGAAATACACCAAGTTTTGTGTGTATGCACGTTTGTATCACTTTGAATCTCATGATGATGCATAATTACATTGTACCAATGAAAATATTAAAAGAGAGAGAGAGACCTATAAAGGAAGCCTCCCTAGGAGCCGAACTGGACTTTATAAAAGTGCACTTGCTTGGCTCCTCTTGATTGTGCAAATATAAATCCAGTACAGATAATCAGTTCTCACCTGAGAGGAAAGTTGTTCCTCCTCCCTGAAGGCTCTAGGACAAGAGTATATGAATCTGAATAAGAAGCTCAGAATCTTCAACAAGAAAAGGATGGAGTGTGCAGATCCAATTGCCAGAAAATCAGCAAGAGATGGTAGAAGAAAATGGTAACAAGCACACAAAAATAAAAATCAAGAAAAAAAAAACATTTGTTTTTCCTGGTTAGGTGCTACAACCATAAGATAAGCCCAAGTTTTAGGGAGAAAGACAAGAAGCCCTGTAAACTCAGCCACTCTGGTATAGTGTTGAGCATTACTATTTTATTTTATTTCATTTTGATGCTGGGGACTGAACCCAGGGGCATTCTACCTCTGAGCTACACCCCTAGCCCTATTTTATTTTTTATTTTGAAACAAGGTTTTACTACATTGCTGAGAGTCACACTAAGTTGCTGAGGCTGGCCTTGAACCTGTGATCCTCCTGTCTCAGCCTCCCAAGTACTGAGATTCCAAGCGTGTGCCATCATATCCAGCTGAGCTGTTTAAAGAACAGTGACCAGGCACAGAACGTGGTAACCCAGCAGGAATTTCTAGAGTGCTGACAGGAATCCAAACCATTGAGAGCATTTCCTCCACAGTGGACAGGCACCAAGCTACTGGGCACAACCACCTTACAGCAGCAGCAGCCTGCGGCAGAAAGCCATCACACCAGGGCATTGCTCCATTTTCAAGTCCCCTCTCTCCACCTGGCACTTGAAAGTAAGACTCACCACCTGGGCTGAGTTTGCCCCTCATTCATAGAAAGTTAATGGAAAATTAAGGCACTTGCCAATCTTTGTATTTCCAGCTTCCAGAGTGGACCATTTATCTAAAACAGTCAGGCACTACTGAAGAAACTTCAAAAATGTTCCAAATCATTGATTTGGTTATTTGTGGTTATTTTAAGGAAATGGAGTCTCAGGGATTAAAAAAATATTATATATATATATATCTAAAGACATGATGGTAATGAAATTGTGGGTGGAAGTTCCAAAAACAGGTCAACTTGACTTGGAAAGTCATATTCTTTCCACAGTATCCTACTGGCCACCTCAGAAGAGATGGGAAATCTCTTGGGGATATGCTGGCAGGTCGAATTACTCAGAGATCAGCTACAATGCTTGTCATCTACGATGATTGTTTTGTGTCTGGATTAGATCATATAACTCATTTTTAGAACATAAAGAAGAAATATCAGATGGGCAGAGAACCAGCCATTAATGCCAGTAACACTCGAGCCCCAAAAGTTTCTTAGGTTCTCTGTGAACTGGTTAATGCAAAGTCTGGCAACTTAGGAGACCCTGAAACCCCTTAGGAAGAGTTTTCTGAATAATCAAAGGAGACCTGGACTCTAGTTCCTCTCTGGAAAAATCCTGACAACCTGTTTCTCAGAGTCTCTTTCCAAATATAAGTATGCAAAGGTGGAAGGGTTTGTCACTGATCTGTATAGTATATTTACTAAAGGATTGTTGGATGGAACTCTTCTACACTGTTGGTAGGATTGCAAATTAGTTCAGCTGCTATGAAAATCAGTGTGGAGATTCCTCAGAAAATTGGGAATGGAACCACCATATGATCCAGGTTTACCACTCCTGGGTATCTTTTCAAAGGGACTGAAATCAGAAAATCACAGTAATATATGCATATCCTTGTTCATAGCAGCATAATTCACAATAGCCAAATTATGGAACCAACCTAGGTGTCCATCAACAGACGAATGGATTACAAAATTATGGGATATATGCACAATGGGATTCTACTCAGCCATAAAGAAGGACAAAATAATGTCATTTGCAGGAAAGTGGATAGACGTAGAAAACATTATGTTAAGTGAGATTAGCCAATCACAGAAAGTGAAGGATCATATGTTTTCTTCAGATAATGGAGGAGAAACTTCAGTGGACCCAGAGAAGTGGTCTAGGGGAGGGAAGGGCGGAGAGGGAAGACCAATGAAGGAATCACTTCCAATGATACCTATGTGAGAATAACAATGTCAATCTCAATACCCTGCATGGAGAAGGGGGGAGGAACGGGGTGGGAGCTGGGGAAAAGCCCACCAAGTGCTGTGTGCATGTACATCATCATAACTATGATTTACATTATGATGTGAGACTATAACGCACCAATAAAAGTACATAAAAAAGAAAATTCCATCTGAAGCAACTGATAACTAATACATAATATCCATGTATCCATCTTGCTTGTAATCTTTTCTTTTTCTCATTCTCCAAACTTGGCATTAAAGAAAATTCACAAGAAAAAAAAAAAAAAGGGTTGCCAGAGCCTTTCTAGAACTTTCTAGACACTGTGATCCTTGAGACAAAGGGACACTTAACACCATTAACACCAACTAACATTCTTTTTTAATGTTCTTTTTTATTACAAAATATGATATTTTTATATGAATTGTGGAATGGAAAATGTATATGGAATAAAAGTCAATATTCGTGTCATAACCTCCTCATGAAGTTTCAAGAACTGCTACCAATTCAAATTAATATGTTTCCAGTCATAGCTATTTCTTAAATCATAATTAGTACCACACATGGAAATAGTTTTAGATCATTCTTCTTTTACTTAACATTACATCATGAGTTTCCTCCTCACCATTACAAGTTCCACATAATGTGCCAAGGTTGTGATTGTGAGTACAGGCCACTGGGAATTCCAATCATGGAAGAGGGCAGTAAGACAATATAGGATGTACCTGCTAATATGCTCACGGAGGAAAACGTGAGGAGGTCATCATCCCAGATGAGGGCGTGCTTGAAAATCAATGGGCAACCCAAAGTATCATATCAAAATGTATGAACGGAAAAAAATTAGGAGACATCTACCCCCAACACTAGGGCATATGGGCTAAACTAATTAGGAATTTAAAAATCTATAGAGATTTACTGAGATAATGGTGCCCAGAGGGAGGGAGACTTTTATAAACAGGTGATAATATAATTTATCATTCAAACTGAAATATCATTGTTAATTGCACTGGGACAACAATTACAAACCAGGGGATTCCCAGAGAAACAGAGACAAATAATTGTCTTATTTATGTTTTATAGGCAAAGAAGAAGATAAGGGAATCACTCCCAAGGGTTCCCAGACAGCTTGGCTACTACTGCACTGACAATAATTTCTGTATAATATTGTGTACTAACCGTGGAATCAAGAAGCCTTGTCCTTAGCCTTGTCCTGCTGTTAAATATCATGCTGCTCAAGGTTGGAAACAATGTCCCAATATAATTTTTTATAAATGATTTTTAAAAAATCAAGTCATGCACCTGCAATCCCAGTTCTTGGGAGGCTGAGACGGGAAGATTGCAAATTTGATGCCAAGGCATAGTAGCTTATCAAGACCCTGTTTCAAAATAGAAAATAAAAGAGACTGGAAGTGTTGATCAGTGGTAGAATGTCCCTGGGTTCAATCCCTAGTAACAAACATACAACAACAAGAATGGCTCAGTGGGGCTCATGAAGCCGAGAAAGTTCCCTACTGTGATGGCGCACACGTGTCACTGACTGCTTAACGCATCAGTGAAGAGTGTCCATTAAAAATACTAATGATCCAGTATTCCCAAGGTCCCAGAACTGCTCCCTCTACCCCTGCACCCATCCCAGCGCATCATCATAGTTCTCGGATCCCTCACATCGTTTCCATTCTCTGCTGCAGGAATGCTGAATGGAGAGTAAGATTTGGGTGCAAGAGATCAATGAGAAATGGTGAGAGAGGGGGTGGGGTTTCATGGAAAAAGGCACTAGGAGCCCAAAGGTAACTCCACCACAACTCCACAGGGATGCAGGGAGCAAATCCCAGGCACCGCCATGAGCGGATGGCGTATCTGAGGCCGAGAGACAGAGCGTTCCTCCGATGTGCATGGACTTCCCCAAACAGGTCAGCGTACATTTCTGAACAGTTCTTGGTTCAGTAGAGATACCCAGAAGATCCTCCCATCACTTCCGCATTCTGAGAGATCTTTGTAAAATCTTTTTCTGCTTCAACCCCCCCAAAATCCATTTCTGTGGCGTACAACTAATGATTGTTAAAGCCATGTAGAACATGTAGAAGTAGTAGGGGGTTGGGGGCGTGGGCCGGTGGTGGAGCACTTGCCTAGCGCACACGAAGGTCCAGGCTTAACACCTAGCAGCACCAGAAAGACAGGAGCAGGTCCCTCATTCCCCCAGTATTATGCTTTAACAAATGTGAAAATCACTAACACCTGTATTAAATTTTTATACTCAGATACATAGAGTGATTTTCTATTTTTTATATATTTTCTATTGTTCTTTATATGTAGAAAAAGGTATCCAGAAAGTTACTCTAAATTTGAAATAATTGTTATACTTTGGAAAGTGTGGAGAGGAATAGAAATGGGGGATTAAGAGGGCTTGTCTTTAATCTGTAATGTTCTGACTTTAAATGAAAAGAATAAATTGCTATATGCATGCAATCAAAATAGACCTAACATTGGTATTTGTTCAATAAATACTTGCTAGGAGAATGGATGAAAGAGCTATTAAAATAATTTCACATTGCCATTTAGTAGCCAGAGCACATAACACTACAGATATTAATGTACCACTGTACAATACCTAAAATGTCAAGTGTCACACACTGCCCAAACTTAGGCAATAGATATAAAGGAAGTTAGGTGGTAGAAGGGAAGTACAGTATAAGAACACACTATCCTATTACTTTTTGGTGGCTGTGCACATGTAGGGCCATTAATTACATGCAACAGAACAAATTATGGATAATTTAAATGATAAGAACGTTATTAAAATGTCTGCAAAGTTTAGTGGAGCAGGTTTAGAAAATAGGCACAAACTAGGGAAAGCCAAACAGCCCAATCCCAACCCAAACAAGGTCATACATGGCACCAAGTCTGGAAGACGTTGCTGCCACCACCAATAAAAGAGGTCAAGCCACGCGCCCAAGATCACACAACTAGAAAATAGTAAAGCTGGAATTGGAATCTGGATAATCCAATTCCAGACTCTTAAACACTACTATGAGCTACTCACATAAGATATGTGAAAGCCATAAAATCTATTGCCCAGAGATATATGAAGAGAATCTTTGTTTATGTGGATGACTGCTTTATACACTCTTGCTGGTATGACTTCCTGTGTTTAAGCTGAATGTTCCCTCTCTTTCTCATCTATTAGTTCTCTAACATCTCTTACCACCGACAGTGCATGGAGAGTATGTGGGTCAGAAGATATTATCCTACCACATCTTGAATAATGTGTGTATATAATACACTAATGAAAGAGATGCTGCCAATGAGTACAACATTCACTGGCAGTAAGGATAGATAAGAAGTTTGGGGCACAAGATGTCATTTGCAGGGAAATGGATGGAACTGGAAAACATTATGCTAAGTGAGATTAGTCAGTCTCAAAAAGTAAAAATTCAGATGCTCTCCCTAATATGGGAAGTAGGGAGAAAGAGGGTCATAGGAGGACCTCTAGACAAAGGAGAAACGTTAGATGAGCAAAGAAGGTGACTTAACTGAAGGTGATGGGAGGCAGGGAGAGGGAACCACCCTAATACACACAATGTACATTCACAAATATATCAAAGTCAGTCATTAAGCCAAACACGAGAAGGAGGGAGGAGGGAAGGAATGGGGTAGGAATTGGGGAAGGGTTAAATGAGTGCTCTGTGCATGTATGCCTCTACCAGCTTGTACCTCATTAAGATGTATGATTACAATGCACTAATTAAAAAAGAAAATGTATTTTGGGCATTTCTTTCTTCTTATTGCATTAGTATTTATAAAAAAAAATAGAAGGAAAATAAAGATCATATTTCTTGCTAAAAAATAAAAGAAAAGAAAAGAAACCCTTCCTTCCTCAGGGGTGCTATTTAAAAATGAAAAGAGAGTCTGTAAATAGCTTTGAGCTGTCTCAAAACAACTAATTTATGCAAACTCCATTAGGTTGAGGATGTTGTGATGTTTACTCATCAATTTCCATTGCTAGGACAGTGGGAAGAAGATGGTAAGTGCTGAATAAATGTTTGTTGAATGAATAAAAAATTATTTTTGTCTTAGGAGGGAAAAATAACAGAGATGATGTTCTATCCTGCATCAAGACAGTAAGAGAGAAAGAGAAAGAGAAAGAAAAAAGAGAGAGAAAGAAAGAAAGAGTGAGTGGGTCTCTCCTACAACAGCCATTGATTTGTGAAAGTTCTCTGTCATTGATCCATGAAGTTTTCCCTAAATCATGCATTAGATTTGCTTTAAATTTGGGGCAGAACAGCATAAGTTACTATAATGGAAGCAAGATATAAATATATATATGTATATATATATATATATATATATATACACACATACATACACACACCTATATATGTATTATATATAATGTATATATAATACATATATGTATATAAGTATATATAATACATATGTATAATATATAATGCATACACTATAATAGAAGCAAGATATAAAATATATATACATTTGTCATATTTACATAAATCCAAAAACTCATATATAGTATTATACATATCATACACACACACACACATTTTTCAAGAAAAATCTTACTTCCTATATGCTTTTCTTGCCTCCATGGGAACTAAAGGAAGATAAATTCTGAGCAAAATAAAAAAGGAAGAAGGGGAAAAAACTTTGAGCCAACATGGCCAGTCACAACAAAAGTCTTTTCCATCATGATTTGTAGTCTGTTATTCAGCAGGAAAGAATCTTAGAAAAGCAAGCATCGTGTCCTTAGAATGTCAGGGAGAAGCAAAATAATTCAAAATCCAATCTGTGGCTTTGAACATGCAGATTCTTTTCTCCTGCTAGTTTTGGACAACAATTCCCCACAAAGATTTTCTTGAGCTAGAGACTACTAGAATAATGGGCAAGTCTAGGAAAGGCCTGAACCTCCACGCTAGCTGGCTAAGATTTGGGGCCAATGGTGAGACAGATGGAGAGGAAGGGAGAGGGAGGGACCTGTGAAATGGAAGACTAGATCTGGCAAGGGAAGTGCCTGCCCTGGGATTCTCAGAGTGGGAGAATGATACTTGAAACCTTTGCTTTTTCTTTTTCCTTAAAAATGTATGAGGCCACATGATTATTCCAGTTACTGCTACATAAAAGTGATCCCACAATTTAGTGGTATATACTGCAATCACTTTGCTTTGCTCACAGCTTTGAGGGTCAGGACTTTGGGGAAAGGCTCTGCTCAGCAGCTCTCACGTGGAGTGTCTCTTGTGGTTGCATGCAGATGTGATTCCAGGCTCCAGCCTCCCAAAACCTTGCCTGGCTGGACATCCAAGATGGCGCCATGACGTAGCTGGCAATTGCTGCTAACAAAGGGCTGGAACCGCTGCTACCTACACGCATCCTCTCCAGTGTAGCTCCTGGGGCATTCTGACTTCTCATGTGGTAGATGGCTTTTCCTAAAGTGAGAATCCCAAGAGATAAACACAGAAACCATGTGGCCTTGTGTGACCTAGTGGAGTCAAATGTCACTTACGCTGCATTCTGTTAATTATAGGTAAGTCACTAAGGTAAGCCAAAGTACAAAGGAAAGGGAATATTGATCCTACCTCTCAATGGAGTACATTGTCAGATTAAGAAGGACAGAGCAGAAATAACTACAACTAGGAACTTGAGATACTCCTTGCTTTTCTGTCCTGTCTTTTGCCTTCTTTTTGCTTCTTTTTCAGAATACATCTGCCTAATCTTTTCTTTGAAT
>PVLC010037079.1:0-15453 GCA_004027655.1 Graphiurus murinus | reverse complement strand
CACGCTTGTAATCCCAGCATTCGGGAGGCTGAGACCGGAGGATCCGGGTTCGCGGCCAGCCTCAGCTACCTAGTGAGGCACTCCGCAACTTAGTGAGACTCGGTTTCAAAATAAAGAATAAAAAATAGGGCTGGGGGCGTAGCTCGGAGGTAGAATGCCCCTGAGTTCAATCCCCGGTACCGCAAAAAAAAAAAAAAAATTATTTTTCTAGTATAATATACAGACAGTAAATTACTTTGAAATGGTTAAAATAAATATATACTGGATTTTTATGTTTTGATACTGGGAACCTTAATATCACAAGTTTTTTTTTTTTTTTTTAAGGATTCCACAGGTAAAGGAAATAAACTACCTAAAATATAGATGATGACATCACTTTAAGGAATTAAGAGAATGAAAGTAAAAGAAACATAAATCTCTTAAATCTATACATTAAAATAGTGATTAACTTATATGCATATATGTGTATATATGTATACATATGTATATGTTTATAATATTTACGAAATATTCAACAAACATTCAATTATTTTGAAATCCTTAATATTCAGGTTGGTTTACAACAAAGTCTGGGATATCATCATTTATTTTATATAATGACTTTTACCATATCTATTATTCTTATATAAACCAGACATCACAGCTTGTCCTTAATCCTGTTCTCTTAGAGGTAGAGTAGAATCAGGGTGATGTTTGATATGTGTCCTTCCACACCAGTTCCTACATTTGTGACACACACACACACACACACACACACGCGCGCGCGAGTGCACGGCAGTTAAATACATGTCATCCACAGAGCATGTATTTGATCTAGGAAGTATTACCAGTGCTCCCTGTTCCACAAACAAATCTCTCTTCTATCATTCCTTCAGTACCGTACTATCACACCGCTGCTTAAATGCTGACTAGGCAGGTCTTTCTAGCTGTTTTATGTGTATATGACCTGCTTACAAGACAGAGATAGCACTGTGTTTCTAAACACTACGCTGCAAACTCAAGTATGTAATAAATTCAGGTGAGTTAATATTAAATAATGTGTGGTGTATTACTTAGCAGAAAAGCTTTCCAAAATGTACTGTCACAGGACTGGGAAACTAAATTATCATTAGAGATGCAGGTCTAGTTTAAAAGTTGGAGGTGTTTTCATCTCTCAAGAAGTGAAGAAAAAATATTATGGAATAAAGCATTACAATGAATTAAATATTTTTAAATGTTACACGCAAAAGAAACAATATCCAAAATAGCAAGAGAAACAGAATTTCCCTAAGTCCTGTGAGGTCAGGTTAAAATCTTTTCCATCAAAGCCTTTCTGAAGACTCTAGGCACATTCTTTTTTTTTTTTTTTTTTGCAGTACTGGGAGTTGAACTCAGGGGCATTCTACTTCCGAGCTATACCCCCAGCCCTATTTTTTATTCTTTATTTTGAAACCGAGTCTCACTAAGTTGCGGAGTGTCTCACTAGGTAGCTGAGGCTGGCCGCGAACCCGGATCCTCTCGGTCTCAGCCTCCCGAATGCTGGGATTACAAGCGTGCACCACCACGCCTGGCTCTAGGCACATTCTTCACTTCAAAATTCTCCAAGCCCTCGATATCATATGGTCTTCAGCTTTTACTTACATCATGTACTGCTGTTTATTTCTTTCTTTTTTTTTTTTTTTGTGGTACTGGGGATTGAACTCAGGGGCATCCTACTTCCAAGCTATACCCCCAGCCCTATTTTTTATTCTTTATTTTGAAACAGGGTCTCACTAAGTTGCGGAGTGCTTCACTAGGTAGCTCAGGCTGGCCTTGAACCTGGATCCTCTGGTCTCAGCCTCCCAAATGCTGGCTGGGATTACAAGTGTACGTCACCACGCCTGGCTTAGGTTGCTGTTTATTTCTTTATAAAAATTCACTTGTTCTGACTACAAAACTAATACAGGTTTATTATAAAGAAATTCAAGCAGTATAGAAGGGACTATTTAAGAATGTGAAGTATATTTCACAATGTTTTAATGTTGCTTTTGTGAATATGTTTGTGTCAGATTTCAGAGAGTGGGTATACATGTTTAAAAATATAATGTCTTTTTGTACTTTATCTTATGGGAAATTTGTAACATGGAGACAGACGGATAAAACAATGAAAAAACCCTGACAGACCATTTCAATAAACTCAACTCATCCATCACTGTGTCAACAATGATAAATACACAACCAGATCTACTTTAATCCCTACATATTCCTTTATACATGTTTTGAAGTAAATTCTAAACAACGTATCATTTAATCTTTAATTACTTTGGATAAATCTTTAAAAACCTAGGCCTTTTAGAAAATGAGCCACATCATACTTCTAAAATTAATGTGAATTCTAAGGTTAATATTTAGTAGTATTAAATATTGACTCAGTAATGACATTTCCATCTATGAAAATTTTCATTTTCAAAGTAAAATTCATATACAATGAAATGCACACACCCTTGTAACATATTCTTATCAAGACAGAACCTTTCCATCATTTCAAAAAGTCCCCCTGGGCCTCCCTTCAATCTTTCCCCACATCATAAGCAACTCTCTCTCTATATATGTATGTATGTATATGTTACTAATAGCTAAGTAGTTTATTCCTTTTTATTGCCAAATAATATTCCACTGACTATTATACCATAAGTGGTCCACTCTGCTATTGATAGGCACTGGGTAAATGTCAGTTTTCTGGTCATTATAACTAAAGTTGCTATAAACATTTGTATACAAGCCGGGCGTGGTGGCCACACCTGTAATCCCAGTACTTGGTAGGTTGAGACAGGAGGATCACAGGTTTGAAGCTAGCCTCAGCAACTTAGTGAGGCTCTCAGCAATTTAGCAAGACCCTATTTCCAAATAAAAAACAAAACAGGGCTGGGGGTGCAGCTTGGAGGTAAAATGCTCCTGGGTTCCATCCCCAGTACCCCCCTCCTCCCCAGAAAATTGTGAACAAATCTTTTGTGCATGACTTCTGTTTCTCTTGAACAAATACTTAAGACTAGAATTGCTGGGTCACAGGCAGACATATGGAGAATGCCAAACATTTTCAACAGTGTACTATTTTGTGTTCCACCAGCAGTACCTAAGAGACCTGGCTGCTCCTATCTTCACCATTTGTTTGACAGGCTTTCTAATTTTAGCCATTATAAAGGGTGAATAGAAGTGGGTGTTTTGTGTTTTTGTTTGTTTTTGTTTTTTTCCCAGTACAGGGGATTGAACCCAGGGATGGCATTCTACCTCCGAGCTATACCCCTAGTCCTATTTTTTATTCTTTATTTTTGAAGCAGGGTCTCACTAAGTTGCAGAGGGCCTCATTAAGTAGCTGAGGCTGGCAGAGAACCCAGATCCTCCTGTCTCAACCTCCCAAGTACTGGGATTACAAGTGTGTGCCGCCATACCTGGCTTTGTTTTGTGGTTTATTATACATTTCCTGATGACTAACAGTGTTAGCACTTTATCATGTACATCTACTGGCAACCATTCATATACCTTTGTGAAATACCTGCTTAAATCTTCAGCCTTAAAAAAAAATTGAGACCTGAGTATGGTGGCATACACCTGTTTTCCTAGTATTTGAGGATGAGGTTTGAGGACAGCTTCAGCAATTTAATTGAGACTCTGTTTTCAAATAAAAAATAAAAAGGGCTGAAGGTGTAGCTCAAAAGTAGAAAAGCCCTGGTTCAATTCACAGTACAAAAAAAAAAAAGTTAGCCGGGTGTGGTGGCGCACACTTGTAATTCCAGCATTTGGGAGGCTGAGACTGGAGGATTTAGGTTCACAGCCAGCCTCAGTTACCTAGTGAGGCACTCCACAACTTAGTGAGACCCTGTTTCAAAATAAAGAATAAAAAATAGGGCTGGGGGTATAGCTCGGAGGTAGAATGCCCCTGGGTTCAATCCCCAGTACCGCAAAAAATAAAATAAAATAAAATTAAAAAAGTTATCTTTTATTATTGAGTTGTACAAGTTTTTAGTTTTTTGGTGGTGGGACTAAACCCAAGGGTATTCTATCTCCAAGCTATATTCCCAGTTCGTTCGTTAGTTCGTTCCATCTATCTATCTGTCTGTCTGTCCGTCCGATATACGCCCAGCTCTATTTTATCTATTTTTAAACAGGTTCTCGCTTAATTGCTGGGGCTGGTCTTGAACTTGGGATCCTCCTGTTTCAGCTTCCCAAGTGTTGGAATTACATGTATGCACCACTATGTCTATCTAGCTAAATTCTTTTTTTTTTTTTTTTATGTGTAGTACTGGGGATTGAACCCAGGGCTGCTCTACTATTGATGTACACATACACAACCCTTTTTGTTTTGAGACAGGGCTGATCTACGTTGTCCAGGCTGGTCTTGAACTTGCTATCCTTTTGCTTCAGCTTCCCAAGCAGCTGGGGTCATAGGCATGCACCACTGTGCCCAGACAACATTCTTTATTTTGGATGCCAATCCTTTGTAAGAAACAGGTTTTGTGAATATTTTTCTCGGTCTATGGTTTACCTTTTTATTTGTTTAAAGGTAATTTTTATTTATTTATTTTTTTGCAGGGGTACTGGGGATTGAACCCAGTTGAACCCAGGGGCATTCAAACTCTGAGCTACACCCCAGCTCTATTTTATTTTTATTTTGAAACTGGGTCTTGCTAGGTTGGTGAGAGTCTCAGTATTTGCTGAGGCTCGTCTTGAACCTGTGATCCTCCCATCTCAGCCTCCCAAGTACTGGGATTACAGGTGTGCACCACCACACCTAGTTCTAATGGTGATTTTTAATAAGAAAAAGTTTTAAATTTTCATGAAGTTTATTTTGTAAACTTTTTTCCTATTTATAGAATCTGTGCCTATCTAAAGGTCTAGAAGATATTTTCCTGTTTTCTTCTAGAATATTCATAGCTAGCTTTTACATTTGGGCCTACAATGCACCTCAAATGTGTATACAGTGTAAGGTAAAGGGTCAATGTCCCTTTTATCCCCATATATATTTAATTTTTCTAGCAGTATTTTAAAAAAAAATTTCCTTTATTCACTAAACTGCTCTGCCACCCCTGTCAAAGTCAATTAGCATGCAAATGTGGCTCTTCTATTGTTTCACTTGTCAATTCTTATGTTAATACTTCATCATCCAAATTACTAAGCTTTATTAAATTTTGAAGTCCTCCAAATTTCTTTTCTCTCTCTCCTCCCTTCCCCTCCTCTCCCCCCGCCCTTCCTTTCTTCCTTCCTGGAAATGGGTATAGAACACAGGGGTGTTCTACCTCCAAGCTACACCCTGAACACCCCCCCAACACTTTTATTTTGAAACAGGGTATGATTAAGTTGCTGAGGGTCTTGCTAAGTTGCTGAGGCTGCCCTCAAACCGGTGATCCTTATAGCTCAGCCTCCCAAGTACTGGGAATACGGGTGTGTGCCACCATACCAGGCTAGTCTTCCAAATTTCTTTGCAAGATGGCTTAAAATCTAAGTTCTTTGGATTTCTGTATAAATTTTAGATACACAATTCATGTAAACATGGTATTATCTCTTCATTTCTTTAGGTCTTTCAAAGTTTCTCTCAGCAATAATTTATAGTTTTTAGCATAAAAGTCTTGTATATCTTTTGTTAGATTTATTCTGTGTGTGTGTGTGTGTGTGTGTGTGTGTGTGTGTGTGTGTGTGTGTGTATGTGGTACTGGAGATTGAATCCAGGGATGTTCTACCTCTGAGCTATACCCCCAATGCTATTTTAAATTTAAAACAGGGTCTCACTAAGTTGCTGAGGGCCTCCCTGAATTGCTGAGGCTGATCTCAAACCGACAATCCTCCTGTCTCAGCCTCCCAAGCGCTGGGATTATAGGTGCATTGCCACCATGCCTGGCAGATTTATTCTTGTTTATTTGTGATACTATTATAAATGAAAGTTTTTAAAAAATGCATACTTCTCTCACTTATTAGCTGGTAGTAGCAATGCATTGGTTCTGCATATTAATCTTCTGTACTTGTTAATTTTGAATGTTAAACCAACTTTATGTTCCTGGAATTATATTTTCTTGATTATGATATACTGCCATTTTTACATACTGCTGGATTAAATTTGATTATATTCTAAAGATTTTTGCAAGCATGTCCATGAAGGATATTGGTCTATATATTTTTTCTCTTTTAATGACTGTAAAGTTCTGGTATCAGTTACGCTAGATTCATTAGGAGTTGAAACATGTTTCCCTCTCTATTTCTCAAAGTCTGTATACTCTTAGTAGTATTTCCTCCTTAAAAGTTGATGGAGTTCTCTTGATACTGTCCCATAGTTTATTAAGGATCTCTTTTTTAAAATTTTTTATTGTCTTTTTTCTCTCTAGTTTTAGTATGACCTTTTTCTGTTCTTAGAGACATTGTTTTTCCGGCAGTTTCTAATCTGTGGTTAACTCCATATAGCTCTAAAAGCTCCATTTTATTCTCTTTTATACCTTCCATTTCTCATTGCACTACATGCACATTTGTTTCAATGCAAAACTGTAGTTATGAACTAAGTATGGTGACACATGCCTGTAATTCCAGTACTTGGAAGGCTGAGACAGGAGGATCTCAGTTTCAAGACCAGTCTCAGCAATGTTGCAAGACTCTCAGCAACCTAGTGAGACCCTATTTCAAAATAAAAAATAAAATCCAGCTGAGGTGAAGATCAAAGGTAGAATGTCCATGGGTTCAATCCCCAGTACCACACATACACACAAAGAGTTAAGAGCTGGGCATGGTAGCGCACGCCCATGATCCTAGTACTTGGGAGGCTGGGATCTGTTTCAAAATAAAAAATTAAAAATGAGGGCTAGGAGTTGGTCATGGTGGCACATACCTGTAATTCCAGTACTTGGGAGTCTGGCACAGGAGGATTACAGGTTCTTGGCCAGCCTCAGCAACTTAGTGAGGCCTCTATAACTTAGACCCTGTTTCAAAATAAAAAATAAAATAGAGCTGGGGGTGTCGCTCAGAGGTAGAACACCCCTGGGTTCCACTCCTAGTACCTCAAAAAGAAAAAAAAAGTAGGTGAAATAACTGTTTAATATCCTGTCTGGAGCCGGGCGTGGTAGCACACGCTTGTAATCCCAGTACTTGGGAGGCTGAGACTGGAGGATCTGGGTTCACGGTCAGCCTCAGTTACTTAGTGAGGCTCTCCGCAACTTAGTGACACCTCCAGCTCTGTTTCAAAATAAAGAATAAAAAAATAGGACTGGGGGTGTAGCTCGGAGGCAGAATGCCCCTGGATTCAATCTCCAGTACCGGGGGCGGGGGGGGGGGCACCCTTGTCTGATAATTCTATTATCTACTTGATAAAAAGGCCTGGGTTTCTAATATTTACATTTTAGGCCCAAGGGGATTTTTAGTATATCTTAATCTTTAAAAAAATTCTATTTGCAAGTTCAAGTAATTCAAATTACTAGTCGAATGTCAAAGTATTTTAAATAATCATGTCACTATTTTATATCTTTATTTAAAAAAAACTTAAATTTATTGGCTCTTACAGTCACTGAGAAGTTATATTTAAAAACTGAATTTCTACTCAATATAAGAATCTCTTCTACAAAAGTCTGTAACCTAACAATAACTGATAATCTTATGTTTCACATTCCATGTTAGAAGTGTTTTTGTGTGTGTGTGTGTGTGTGTGTGTGTGTGTGTGTGTGTGTGTATGTGTGGTACTGGGGAATGAATCCAGGGGTGCTATACCACTGAGGTACATCCCCCCTCTTTTTTATTTTTTGTTTTGAGACAGGCTGGCATCAAACTTGAGATCCTTCTGCCTCAGCCTCCCAAGTCGCTGGGATTACAAGTATGCATCTCTGTGTCCACCTGCTGGAAGCTCTTAAAATATAAAAACCTATGATGATATAAAAATACTATGATATTTCTTCATACCATCAGTATCATTGGGGGATTAGTTCTAGGATCCCTCAAGGATATTAAAGATCTTGGATGCTCAAGTCCTTTATATAAAAATGTATATTTACAAATAACCTATAAATAGGCTCTCATATTTTAAACTATCTCTATATTATTTATCATGCCTAATATAATGTAAGGGCTATGTACATAGTTTAAGTTAAACTGTATTGCTTAGGAAATAATGACAAGGAAAAAAGTCTATACATTCTCAGTACAGTGAATAATTTTGACCCATGGTTAAATCTGAATCTAAGAATATGAAGGCCACAGATGTAGAACCATAGATACAGGAGGCTAACTATACTTAACCCCTCAAAAGTAAGACAGTTTTCATTTTATACCACAAGCCAATCATAGGGAATCACTCAATTTTTAAATACGTCAACTTTCAGACTAAAGTCTAAAACAAATTACTTTACGATTAATAAGAAAAAGCTTTTATCCTCACCTGGTTACAAGTATCGGATAATGAGTGTATAGCTTCTGAGAACATACTTGCTGAACCAGTATAAATCCAAGCAAGAAATTTAAAGAAGCAATTTAAACCATTGCTAGGAGAGAAAGAACAATTATGCACAGATTTGGATTAAAATTTTCCACCCAAAACTTATTTAATTGACTTTATAATACCTCTATACTAGACTCCACTAAAAGTGAATTAAAAAGAAATTGTTACTATTTAGGTAACAAGAGTACAAACTTGAAAAATATAGATTATAGTACCATCAAGTATTCATGTGAAGAGGCATACTATGTGTAAGCAAATTACTTAAGTGTATTAAAAAAAAAAAAGGTAAGAAGAAGATATTCTACATTTGGACAAGATGAAATTTAAAAGGAAATTTAGTGTTTTAGGAGGTAAAAGAGGATCTGCACCTGATACTGTCCAGTAGACCAGTGTCAAAGGCAAGGCTTTGGTGAGGGCCTGTTTACTGTTTACTTAAGTAGGCAGATGCCAGAGGAGAGGACAAACTCAGACCAAGAAGTCTTGGGATTAAACTAGAAGATCCTGATACTAAAATAAACATGATTAGCTCAGAAAAAGCTAGCTACTCAACTCTAACAGTAATGACTAGCATGATTTATCTCAGGGACTATGCTAATCACTTACCATGTTATGTTACAACTCTATTATACAAATATTTATGTTCCCATTTTGTAAATAAAGAAACTATATATTTCCTTCCAGCTATTCTTTCCCCTTTTCTCCACTTCAGATAACTTCTTGGAAAAAGTCTCATCTATTCTTGTAATCCCAATTTTCCTCACTTTGTACTGCGTTCAATCCACTAAGCAATGTCTCCTGCCTTCAACGCCCCATTAGGTTATTCCTATTAATGCCACCAACTATTCCATACTATTAAATTCCTGGGAACATTTTAGTATTTTCCTTAAGCTCTCAGAAACACTTGCCACCACTTTCTTAAAACTGTCTTCCCTTGGCTTTCATGACACGGCTGGCTTTCTTCCTGCCGGTTCCTCACTGTTCCTCAGTTTCCTGTGCACACGATTTTCCCTTCACCCACTTCTTGAATGTTAGCATTCTTCAAGGTTCTTTCCTAAAGGCTTTTTCTTCTTCACCATGCACGCACACAGGCACACGCTATTCCTCGTGTGATCTTAAGTACTCCTATGGCTTTAATTATCATCTGTATACTAATAATTCTTTAATTCTAAATATCTAACCTAGATCTCCCTCCTAAGCTTCAGACCAGTATATGGTAAAAAACACTTAGTAAATATATATTATGTGCCTACTTCCAGAAAGGATCTGAGTTGGCTACACAGAAACTAGTAATAAAGCAATAAAAATATATTGAACTGAAATTCATATACTCTAAAAATTTTCCTTTCTTTGGCACTTTGCTATCTATATAACATATTACATATATTCCTCCAAAGAGGAAAACTATAACTATTATCTCTATTTTACTGGCAAAAAGAACTAATCCTGTTGGCTACCCCACTCTGAGCGGCCTACAGACACCTCAAACTAAAAATATTTTCTCTGTTCCTACTCTGCTCCTACTTCCAGTGCTTCTCTCAGTGAATGGTGGAGTATTTATCAAACTGGATAGCCTGGGCACCATCCTTTACCATAACTTGTAAGTACTTTTTGAACCTGTCCTTGTTTCTCCATCTGTACCAACCACTATTCTAAGTAGGACATCACCATCCCTTGTCTGTACTGAAAATGCCTTTCTCTAAATTAGTGTCTTTGCAACCCAACATACCCTCCAATATATCTTTGAATTTTCAGACCCTATTACAATATCTAATACATATTTTTAAAAACTAGTAAGCCGGGCGTGGTGGCGCACGCTTGTAATCCCAGCATTTGGGAGGCTGAGACCGGAGGATCCGGGTTCGCGGCCAGCCTCAGCTACCTAGTGAGGCACTCCGCAACTTGGTGAGACTCGGTTTCAAAATAAAGAATAAAAAATAGGGCTGGGGGTATAGCTCGGAGGTAGAATGCCCCTGAGTTCAATCCCCAGTACCGCAAAAAAACAAAAAACAAAAAACAAACAAACAAACAAACAAAAAACTAGTAAATTACATAATACTTTTACATAGCCTAAAATTAATCAGCAAAACAGATAAAAGGTAAACAAAATAATAAGAATCAAGACAGGAAAAAAGAAACAAAAGCATCAATTCTCCCCAGGTAAGTTGGGGAAAAGGTTGGTTTACTCTAAAAATAACCTTGGCCAATGTGTCTGTTTAAAAAAAGATTCCCACTGACTCCAATGAAAGTAAGAGAGGATTTTCAGGTAGGAACTTAGATCTCAAGCACATTAGAAATACACACAGCACAGCATGAGTGTCTGTGTAGAAGCATACTCTTCCTCCATGGCTTTACTGACAGTAATAGACTGGTTCAATTTTCTGTTAAAACAATATAAGCCTTAATTCTGTAGCTAGCTACCAAGTAATACATTTATATATTCAAGGATATACACATTAAAAAGAATATATTTCCATTTTAAAAAGCTTATTTCTCAGTACTTACATGCAAATGGCAACCATTACCACTTTTCCTGGTCCCTTAAGGAACACTGATGCTCTTCTGGAGCGTGGCTATAAAAAACAAAAGCAAAAACCTTCAAAATCTCCCGGAGAAGCACAACAACTAGTGACTCGGATATGCCAGGAAATGTCTCTTTACCAAAAGCTCTGAACCACTAGGCTTACTTATATAATTCTTTGTCTCCAGAATTTCCTCGTCAAAAGTGGGCAGACAGAAATTGTCTGTTTCCTTGATTCATGTCCTGCCTACTTCCAGGAAGGATCTGAGTTGGCTACATAGAAACTAGTAATAAAGCAATAAAAATATATTGAACTGAAATCCATATACTCTAAAAGTTTTCCTTTCTTTGAGTAAATTCTCAACTTTTAAAAAAACAAACAGCCAAAACCAATGAGTCTGTTGCTCTAGTTTAACTCCTCACTGTTCTTTCAAGACAAAAGAACTCAAGTGAAAATAGTGTATTTTATTCCAGAACAGTCAAAATCAAGGGAACAAAACAAGTAGGGAAAAAAATCTAAGGGAAATATCTTCTTGAGCTGAATTTTCTTTTGCTATTCCTTGAATATATTATACACTTATGTTTTTCTTAAAGCCTTTCTTATTGACACAGAAATATACTGCTACAAATTTATTATTGTACTTTACATCTTAAAGTATTTGATATACGTTGTCTTATGTCATTTATCCAAGAAATACTTATTGTGCAACTACTATATACTTGGCACAGTTCTAGAAGCTGGGACATAAGAGTAAACAGGATGGAATCCCTCTCTTCACTGATCTCATAGTACAGTAGAGGAGGACAGAATAAAACCAAGAACAAATGCTTAGTATCAGATAGTGATAAATAAAGAAAATAAGAGAACACTAAGAGAGTAAATGTGATCATGAGGAAGGGCCTTATTTTAGCTACATAGTCAGGGAAAGAGGCTCAATTATGAGAAAGAGGCAAGTGTTTGCGGCAGAGTACACAGCAAGTTTAAAGACTCTAGAACAGAAATGAGCTTGGTTTGTACAATAATAAGTCCAGTGTGGCTAAAGCATGGAGAACAAGGAAAGTGGTAGGTGTTAAGGCCAGAAGAGAGGTGCCATATCCCAGGACTTTATAGAGTATACTAAGGAGTTTGAATCTTATTCTAATGGCAAAAAGAAGTCACTGGATGACTTTAAGTAGAGACCTGACATGGTCTGATTATGTTTTTAAAAGATACAGTATATGATATGGAGAAAAAGCAAAAAGTGGAGAAATTAATTAAAAGGGTATTCCAGGAAAGAGATGAGGATGTATTTAGACTAAGATTTTTAAGAAGGGTCATGGTAAGAAGCAGTTTTATTAGTAATTTATTTTGGAGAAAAATGCCAAAGGGGTTGGATAATGGGCTTCAAGTATAGGCGGACTCTTATTGAATCTCTGGAGGCTGGATAAAGAGGTAGAATCTTTTGCAAAGGAAACCAAGGAAAGGGAATTAATGTAGTAAGAGAAACATGGAGGCTTTCGAAAATAAGGCATTCCAAGGAAGAAGAGTACTTGCTACTAGTAGCAGGTACTTCCTTACTTCTCTTAATTTCCATGAAGAGGGATTTTTCCACTCCCATATACTGCTGGCTTCCTGCACAGTCCTCTCCTCCTCCTCTTGGCCCCGGGGAGGTTGATTCAAGTTGAGTGAGATAGGTAAACTGGTGAACTTGTGAGAGAATGCTGGGTGTGCTTAGTTCTCTAATTTAGAATTCAGTATTCAGTGTTCAGCTCTATACCTGAGCAAGGGGAGTAGAGCTTATTACACCTTACTGGGTAGGTATAAGAAGTCTTTTTTCTTTCTCTCTCTCTCTCTTTTTTTTTGTACTGAGGATTGAACCCAGACGCATTCTACCTCCAAACTATACCCTCAGCCTGATTTTATTTCTTATTTAGAAACAGGGTCTTGCTACGTTACTCAGAGTCTTGCTAAGTTGCTGAGGCTGGGTTCGAACCTCCGATCCTTCTGTCTCAGCCTCCTAAGTACTGGGATTACAAGTGTGTGCCACCACACCTGGCTCCAAATAAGAAATTTTTAAGATCAAATCTTTAAGATCTAATGCACTGAGAAACAGGTGAAGAAAACAAAGGGTTTGAGATTTTCAGTGAGGCAATGACAAAGAAGACTTGTTATTATAGCTTATGGCAATTTTGTCCCCTATAGGCAAGTCACAATATATCTTGAATAATAGGAAAGGACCTGAGTATAAGTACAGGCCCTGCAGGACTATGGCAACTTAAACTTGAATTCTATAGATGCCAATGTGGCCTGACATTGCAAAGAAAGCTGTGCTGAGATTCCACTGCAGGAATTGGGAAAGCTAAATGGCTTTTTCTTTTCTTTTCAGTTTTTGCACTTTTATGGTTGTTTTCAGCTAGCTCTGCAAGCCAGGATTTTAAAGAATACCTCCTAAATTCCATATGGATAACAAAGCATAAGAATGAGCTTCTAGTTTTAAAGGCTGAGTCTTGAAAAACAGTGTGAAGTTAGATGTCCCAGTTGTGTAGTGAACTGCCTTTGAGGCTAAGAGAAGGAACAAAGCAGAATAAACCTTGTCCCTCTGGTTTCAACTTGCACTTAGATTTGTAAGCTATAAACTCTAACCTTGTGTCTAGATTTCTGGGTTCTACTATTTATGGACAAATAGAGTGTATGTGTTTTATTATAATGAGATTATGTTGTATCCTTTGGTTGAGTAGAGAAAGGAACAGTAAAAAATAAATACAAATAGTAGCCAAGCATGGTGGCACACGCTTGTAATCCCAGTACTTGGGATGCTGAGACAGGAGGATTACAAGTTCATGGCAAGTCTCAGCAACTCAGCAAGGACCTTGCCAATTTAGTGAGACGTTGTTTCAAAATAAAAAGTAAAAGAGGGCTGGGGGTATAGCTCAAGGTTAGGATGCCCTTGGGTTCTATCTCCAGAACCACAAAAAACAAGACAATAAATGAGCGAATAGTGAAGACATGCTGCTTAAGATAAAAAACAAAGATTTCTTTTTTTGGGGGGGAGTGGTACTGGGGATTGAACCCAGAAGGGTTCTCCTTTGAGCTATACTCAGCCTTATTTTGAAATAAGGTACTGCTAAGTTACCAAGACTGACCTTGAACCTATGATCCTCCTGTTTCAGTCTCCCAAGTACAAGGATTACAGGTACACATAAATGTACCCAGCAATAATGTACCCAGTATAATTTCTTTACAAGAAAGATTTGAGTACTTACGGGAGGGATAAGATAGAGGGAAGGGAAACAAGATCTTTAAGATCAGAATACAAAGTTATACAGAAAAAAAAAAATTCACTGAACTCAAACTGCCCTGTAAAGAAGATTGTAGAATTAGGCATGGATTAGGCATGGTAGCACACACCTATAACCTCAGTACTTGGAAGGCTGAGAAAGGAGGATCACAGGTTCCAGGCCAGTTTCAGTAACTTAATGAGATCCTGATTCAAAATTTTAAAAAAGGGCTGAGGATGTAGCTTGGAGGTTGAGTGCCTGGGTTCAATCCCTAGTACTGAAAAAAATAAAGAAATAAATAAAATCAACGAAAAGAGGAAGATATGTTGGTAGTAACTACATCAGAAAGAATGACAAAGCCCAAGAAAATCTAACAAAAGAATCAAAATCTGGAAAATAAGAGATCACAGGGGCCAGGACCTACAACCATCTTGGGAAGCATTTTGTAAAAGCTACCCTATAAATTCCAATTGCCCCTTTTAAAGAGCAGGATGGTAAAATATTGATAATTAATTGAAATTGGATATCTAATATCTACTTTTGTATTTTTTGAAAAATTTTAAAATTAGCAAGTTTCTTTTATATTGGGACAAGTATGGAAAATTAGGACAGATTTCAGAGAACTATCAGGAAAATTACTCAAGACACTACTGGTTTGTTTCAAGTGATACTATTGTGAGGATGAACATATTAAGTAGAGATAAGGTGCTTCCAGTGTTCTGAAGAACCAAGCTAAGAAATTCACAGAATGAGGATTCTAAGAGAAGACACAGCAGAACATATTGCAGGGAAACTGTATTGAAGGGATGATGTGAGACTAGGTTACCAGGGGGTTAGCTATTACTCTGATGACAGAATATTTCTGGCAGACCCAGGACACTGTGACTTCACATATCTCACTCCTGGAATTCTTGTGAGACAGAGAATATAATGAAAAAGAAGTGTCTGGGTGGAAATAAAAAAGTAAAGAGGTTATTTAATTTTTTTTTTTTTTTTTTTTTTTTTTGCGGTACTGGGGATTGAACTCAGGGGCATTCTACCTCAGAGCTACACCCCCAGCCCTATTTTTTATTCCTTATTTTGAAACTGAGTCTCACTAAGTTGCAGAGTGCCTCACTAGGTAGCTGAGGCTGGCTGCGAACCCGGATCCTCCGGTCTCAGCCTCCCAAATGCAGGGATTACAAGCGTGCGCCACCATGCCCGGCATCCCCAGCTCTATTTTTTATTCTTTTTTTTTTTTTTTTTTTTTTTTTTT
>PVLC010037078.1:0-15453 GCA_004027655.1 Graphiurus murinus | reverse complement strand
GATGCTGGAGCGTAATCCGGTGGTTGCCGCGCTGCTCGACGATGGCCTGGCGCGTGGCTACGCCGACGCTGAAATCGGCTCGTGGTTGCAGGAGCGCCTGCTGCTGATTCACGCCTCCAGCCTGACGGCGCTGACCGATATTACCCCGCGTCCGCAGGTGGTCTATCTCGACCCGATGTTTCCGCATAAGCAAAAAAGCGCGCTGGTGAAGAAAGAGATGCGGGTATTTCAGTCGCTGGTGGGGCCGGATTTAGACGCCGACGGTCTGCTGGCGCCGGCGCGTCAGCTGGCGACCAGGCGGGTGGTGGTTAAGCGCCCGGACTACGCGCCGCCGCTGGCGAATGTTGCGACCCCTAACGCGGTGGTGACCAAAGGCCATCGCTTTGATATCTATGCCGGAACGGCGGTTGAGCCGCAGGGGTAAACAAGCTGCATCAGGGCTATTTCCCCGGGGGCGGCGCGATGCGCCTTGCCCGGGCTACAGGTTCTTGCGATCTGGGGGTTCTGTAGCCCGGATAAGGCGTTAGCCGCAATCCGGGAAACCTCGTCGACCGCACCGTTTTTACGCGCTCTTTGTATTAATCATCCTGTTCAACCACGGCACCATGATCGCCATGACCACCGTGACGCCCAGGGTCACCAGGCCAATTTTACTGAATACGTTGGTGTATATCGGCAGCGTTTGTAGCGGGTCGGTAATGTTGTCCGGTACGGCGGTGAAGGTTGCGACGTAGCCGCCCAGCAGAAACGCGGCGGCCTGCGTCAGGAACCACATCCCCAGAATAAAGCCCATCAGATGCTGCGGTACCAGTGCGGCAACCATCGCCAGCCCCAGGGCGCTAATCAGCAGTTCTCCCAGGCTCTGAAACAGATAGACCAGCACGATAAACCACGGCGAGGTCAATCCCTGGGCATCGGCAAACCACATTCCCGCCGCTGCGGCAGTTAAAAAGCCCAGCGCGCACAGGAACATGCCGAGGGTGAACTTCATCGGCATGCTCAGGTCTTTGCCTTTATTGCCCAAACGTGTGTAGATCGCGGCGAGGATCGGGCTGGCCACCACCACCCAGAACGGATTTAGCGCCTGAAAGCTCACTGGGTTAATCGCGAAACCGAGTATTTCATGGTGGACGTTGTTGATGGCAAAGAAGTTGAGTGAGGTCGGCATCTGCGCGTACAGAATATAAAACAGCACCGCTTCCAGCATCAGGATAAAGGCGACGAACATTTTATTGCGCCCGGTTTTATCCAGCCTGAAGGCTTCGCGGAAGAAGAAAATCGTCACCACCACTGAGAGGATAATTAGCACCAGATTGGCGATTTTTACATTATGCATCAGCCAGGCGCAGATAAAAATCATCACCACCGTTCCTGCCAGCACGTACAGTAAATTGCGCAGACTCAACGGCTTGTGGTCCGGCTCAGAGCCGATATCTTTCACCATACCCCGACAGGCGAAGTAAACCAGCAGGGCGACAATCAGGCCGGCGCCGCACAGGTTGTAGGTCACCGCGTAGCCGAATTTATCGGCAATCACCGGCGCCAGCGACAGCGACAGCAGCGAACCGATGTTAATCGACATATAGAACAGCGTGAAGGCGCCGTCGAGGCGGGCATCTTTTGGCGGATAGCACTTGGAGAGCAGGCTCGCCGGGTTGGCTTTAAATAGCCCGTTTCCCACCGCAATGGTTCCCAGCGCGATAAAAATGAGATTGGGTTTGAGCAGCGACAGGCCGGTCATAAAGTAGCCCGCGGCGAGGACAATCGCGCCCAGCACCAGCGTACGTTTGGTGCCGAGCAGATGATCGCCGACATAGCCGCCGATGGAGATCAGGCCATATACCAGCGCCGCAAACGCGCCAAAGGTTATAAACGCCTGTTCCTGCGAGAAGCCGAGCTGTTTAACAAAGAAAACGGCCAGAATGCCCTGAACGCCGTAATAGCCAAATCGTTCCCATAGTTCCACAAAGAAGATCATGAAGAATGGGCGAGGTTGCTGCAGCAAGCCTGTGGGTGCGGTGGAGTTCATATTGCTTCGCCTTTTAGTCCTGTCCGAAAAAGTATGCACGCGTATGCCAAAACGCGCTTAAAAACCTTAATTTTGCGCAATGATATGATGGTTATACGCTTTGGCGAATGATTATATGGATAAATGGCGATTTTGTTGGTTGATCAATCTGGCAATTTGCGGATTTTATGGATTTATATTCTTTCTTTTCGGCGGGGAGTGAGAAATAAAAACGCCCGCATGGGCGGGCGTTGGTCATCAGCGAAATGAAATAACGTCCTGTTATTCCTCTTCTTCGTCGCGCAGCGGGACAATCAGCATATCGACGTGAACGGTGTTGATGAGCTGACGCGCGGAGGACATCAGCTTGCTCCAGAAGTCCTGATGGTGACCGCAAACCACGAGGTCCATATCATATTTTTTAATCGCATCGACCAGCACCTGGCCGAGATCGCCGCTACCGCTCAGGGTCTCAGTGATCGGATAGCCCGCATTCGTAGAGAGTTCGCTTAACGCGTGGTGAGTCTCTTCGGAGATGCGTTTCTGCATATCGCCCAGGTTAACATCAATAAGGCCGGTGTAGAGATCGGAGTAATTCACATCTACGTGGATCAGGGAAACTTTTGCATTGTAGGGACGGGCCATAGAAACGGCTTTTTCTACCAGTACTTTGCTTTCCGGGGACAGGTCTACTGCAATAAGAATATGTTTGTAAGCCATAGTGTTACTCCTTCCATAAGTTGTCGATGACCGTTGGACCTGACAGCCAGCGCTGCCGCTTCGCCCGCGTCCTGCGTGCCACATTCGCGGGGGGTAGTCCTTAAGGACCTAATTGTAGAAGATATTTCTACCTTATAGCGCCCCTCGCGATCCGTCAATCTACCTTGTTCAGCAAATAGTTAAACAAATATATCCGACTTATGCATTGATAATGATTAACGTTGTGGTAAAAAAATTAACTGATCTCCTACACTATTTAATGAGCCGGTCGGATAAATAAACGTGATCGGAATCGCACTCTTTCACAGTACAGTCGGTTTGATATTGGGGAGCGGTAGTCCCGGAGGGAGCCTCCGAGGACGGGTCGCCGGGGAGGAGGTATGATCAGCACTGTTGCGCTGTTTTGGGCCCTGTGTATCGTATGTGTAGTGAATATGGCACGCTACTTCTCGTCGCTGCGTGCATTGCTTGTTGTGCTACGTGGTTGTGACCCTTTGCTCTATCAATATGTCGACGGCGGCGGTTTTTTTACGTCGCATGGACAGCCCAGCAAACAGATGCGCCTGGTGTGGTATATCTACGCTCAGCGCTACCGCGATCATCACGACGATGAGTTCATCCGCCGCTGCGAGCGGGTTCGTCGGCAGTTTATCCTTACCAGCGCCCTCTGCGGCCTGGTGATGGTGAGCATGATTGCCCTGGCTATCTGGCACTAGTGACACTGCGGGTAAAAAAAACGGGCCAGTTTCCTGACCCGTTTATCTGTCTTATTACCGAGACGGCTTAGATAATCTGCAGCGAGAGCCAGTATAGCGCGCCGGAGAGCAGAATCGCCGCGGGCAGGGTGAGTACCCATGCCATCAGAATACTGGTGACGGTCTTCTTCTGCAGACCTCCGCCATCGACGAGCATTGTCCCCGCAACCGAGGAGGAGAGCACGTGGGTGGTGGAAACCGGCATACCGGTATAGCTCGCCAGACCAATCGATACGGCTGCGGTCATCTGAGCTGACATACCCTGTGCGTAGGTCATCCCTTTCTTACCGATTTTCTCGCCAATGGTGGTCGCCACGCGACGCCAGCCGATCATGGTGCCGATACCCAGCGCCAGCGCAACCGCCATAATAATCCAGATTGGCGCGTATTCGATGGTGCTCAGCATATCGGTTTTCAGCTTTTTAAGCAGACGCTTATCGTCGGCACTGACTTCCGGCAGCTTCGCCACTTTATCGGTGGTATCGGAGATGCAGAGCATAATGCGGCGCAGATGGCTGCGTTGCTCAACGGAGAGCGTGTCGTAGCTTTCGGTTCCGGTCAGCATCGTCTTCACGCGGTCAAGCGCGTTGATGGTGTTTGCCGGGTGGCAGTGGAATTCGCCATTTGCGGCTGCCCCCGCGTCCGGAGACGGGATGAGCTGCTCAGCGCCGGTCGCTTTCTTCAACAGCTCAGGACGCTGCTGGAAGAAGGTTTCCACGTTGTTGACCGCATCGCGGGTACGGGTGATTTCGTAGCCGGAAGCGTTCATATTGACCACGAAGCCAGCCGGAGCTACGCCGATCAGAACCAGCATGACCAGGCCAATGCCTTTCTGACCATCGTTCGCGCCGTGGGAGAACGCAACGCCAATGGCGGAGAGAATCAGCGCAATACGCGTCCAGAACGGCGGCTTTTTCTTGCCGTCTTTCTTTTCACGCTCGGCTGGGGTCAGGTGGATACGGGCGCGTTTTTTGGTTCCGCTCCAGTAACGACGCAGGATGAAAATCAGGCCGCCCGCCACGACCAGGCCAACGATTGGCGAGATGATAAGCGAGCCAAAAATACCCATGACTTTCGGGATGTTCAGCGCGTCCACCACCGACGTACCGGTCATCAGCGCATTGGTTAAACCAATACCGATGATCGCGCCGATCAGGGTGTGCGAGCTGGAGGCCGGAAGGCCGAAGTACCAGGTGCCGAGGTTCCAGATAATTGCCGCCAGCAGCATGGAAAAGACCATGGCGAGGCCATGTGCTGAACCCATGTTAAGCAACAGGTCGGTCGGCAACATATGCACGATGGCATAGGCTACGCTGAGACCGCCCAACAGAACGCCGAAGAAGTTAAAAAGAGCCGCCATCGCCACAGCAAGCTGCGACCGCATTGCGCGTGTGTAGATCACAGTTGCAACAGCGTTTGCGGTATCATGAAAACCATTGATCGCTTCGTAAAAAAGCACGAAAGCCAGAGCAAGCAATAACAGTAGCCCGGTATGTAAATCCAGACCGGCAAATAAATGTAGCATAGGACGTTACGCCATTTTGAGGACATGAACGCGGCGCATTATCAGTGACTTTAGCGGCGCGGGCAAAGTGAAATATAGACTTTTTTTGATTTTCTTCCTGTTTAAGTTTTACCTTGTTGGGAGTATTCCTATATCTTTCAATGAGGTACGTAAATCTGTTTTTTTCATGCTGGTGCGACCAGAGTGAAAAATTTACAATTCCCGACAATCGGGATATGAGGAATGTTGTGTGGAAAGGTTTGATGCCATCGTAATCGGCGCCGGAGCGGCGGGAATGTTTTGTGCGGCGCAGGCAGGGCAGGCAGGCTGCCGGGTGCTGCTGCTCGATAATGGCAAAAAGCCCGGGCGCAAGATCCTGATGTCAGGCGGCGGACGCTGCAACTTTACTAACATGTATATCGAACCCGCGGCATATCTCAGCCAAAACCCGCATTTTTGCAAATCCGCGCTGGCGCGCTACACCCAGTGGGACTTTATCGATCTGGTTAGCAAACACGGTATTGCCTGGCATGAGAAAACCCTGGGCCAGCTTTTCTGCGATGATTCCGCCGAGCAAATCGTCAACATGCTGCTGGCGGAGTGTGAAAAGGGCGGCGTACAAATTCGCCTGCGTAGCGAAATTATCAGCGTTGAGCGGGATGATGAGGGCTACATGCTGCAGCTTAACGGCGAGACGGTGGCGGCGAACAGATTGGTGGTGGCCTCCGGCGGGTTATCCATGCCCGGTCTGGGCGCTTCGCCGTTCGGCTACAAGCTTGCCGAGCAGTTTGGCCTGAAGGTACTGCCGACCCGCGCGGGCCTGGTGCCGTTTACCTTGCATAAGCCGCTGCTTGAGCAGCTGCAGGTGCTTTCCGGCGTCTCGGTGCCGTCAACCATCACGGCGGAAAACGGGACCGTCTTCCGGGAAAATCTGCTCTTTACCCACCGCGGGCTGTCCGGGCCGGCGGTACTGCAAATTTCCAGCTACTGGCAGCCGGGAGAATTCGTCAGCATCAATCTGCTGCCGGATTGCCATCTTGATGACTTCCTCAACGAACAGCGCGCGGCGCATCCTAATCAGAGCCTGAAAAACACGCTTGCGATGCAACTGCCGAAACGGTTGGTTGAGTGCCTGCAGCAGCTGGGCCAACTCCCGGATGTCACCCTGAAACAGCTTAACGTCCGCGAGCAGCAGGCGCTGGTTGAGACGCTGACCGCATGGCGCGTCCAGCCGAATGGCACCGAAGGCTATCGTACGGCGGAAGTGACCCTCGGCGGCGTAGATACTAACGAACTCTCTTCGCGCACCATGGAGGCCCGTAAGGTGCCCGGGCTCTACTTTATCGGCGAAGTGATGGACGTTACCGGCTGGCTGGGAGGTTATAACTTCCAGTGGGCATGGGCGTCAGCCTGGGCATGCGCGCAGGCTTTAGCGGAACAGAAATAACCGCCTGCTCTGTATCAGCGGAGCAGGCTTCGACTTATCCGCTGATATTATGCTGCTTTAATTTGCGCCACAGGGTGGTGGGGCTAATGCCCAGCATGACCGATGCTCTGGTTCTGTCTCCGTCGGTTTTTTCTATTACGCTGGTAATCAGTTGTTTCTCTTGTTTCTTTAATAGATCGGTTTCATCGGATGAGACGCTCACTGCCGGAGAGTGAGCGAGTTGCTGATGGTCATCCGGTGTAATTTGACTAACCTGGAGTAAAATCTCCTTGTTCACCCTGTCTATATCGAGCAGCACAATGAGTCGGTAGATCACCGCCTGGAGTTCGCGAATATTGCCGGGCCAGCGATAGCTATGTAAAAAATCCACCGCGTCGGGGGTAAAGGTAATTTGCTTACCCTGCTGATGAAGCAAGTGCTGAATTAACAGCATAATATCGCCCGGTCGTTGGCGTAAGGCCGGTAGAGTCAACTCAAGGATATTGATTCTGTAGTACAGATCCTGCCGGAATTCACCGTTGGCGACGAGCTGGCGCAGATCCTTATTGCTGGCGGTGATCAGGCGAAAATCGACGGTAATAAGCGTATCGCCGCCGAGACGAGAAAACTGCTTTTCCTGCAATACGCGCAGCAGCTTAACCTGTACCGATAGCGGCGCTTCGCTGATTTCATCGATAAACACCGTACCGTTCATCGCCATTTCAAACACCCCAGGTTTGCCGCCCTTCCGCGCGCTGGTAAACGCGCCGTCGGCATAGCCAAAGAGTTCACTTTCCAGAATGCTCTCGGGGATGGCCGCGCAGTTAATCGCGATAAAAGGACTATGGCCTCTGGCGCTATAGTGGTGAATACTTTGGGCGAAAAGTTCTTTGCCCGTGCCGGTATCACCTAAAATATGAATCGGCAGTTCGTGGCGGGCGCACAGTTTAGCTTTTTTTATAACATCGAGGATGGCCGGCGACTGGCCAATAATATCGTCGAAAGACCAGATTGTGGAAAACCCGCGTAGCTTACTTTTTTTGTTGACGCTGTTTTGCCAAAGTGTGCTCTCCTGGCTTAGCCCCGTGATAACGGCATAAGATATTTTTCGGTTAGAAAAGTGGCGCACGGAAATATGAATCGTTACGCCGTTGATGTCTATAGCCTGCTCTTTGATGTCTAATTCATTAATAATACTGGCGTAGATCTCTTTAAACGCTTCTTTTTTGAATATTTTATCTCCGGCTTGACATTGGAATAATGCCACGCCGGTAGCGTTGATATTGATAATTTCACCAAGCTGATCGATACACATAATACCTTCACGCGCCTGATTCAATGCTGAGTGACTCATGATCAGTTTGCTGTTTTCACGATTAATGTATTTCAATAAACTGTGAGCTTCATTGATGGCCTGCTCAATGGAAATGTTATCAGTATCACCCATAATAGCATTGAGGTGATATTTTTGAGCCATTTCAGCAACGGTCAGTCCGCCGATTACGGTATGGTAATTATTCTCCGAAAGATTTTTTATAACATTTTCAATATCGTGATGATTATAAACCTGACAAATTTTAAAATCTTCATTGGTCATGTTCTGGTAATGGCGTAAGGCGCTGCAAAACTGCGGGAAACCAACGGCGGCGATTTTTTGCGACTTACTATTCGCTTCTTGTAAGATGCGATAAACGCCATGAAAATCATGGGCTATTTCAATGACGGGGATAGTAATATTGCTACGCAGGAGTGCGGCGGTACCGCCTCGGCTAATAATTATCTTAGTGCCGGATTGAATCATCTCATGGGCTTTATCGAGAACTTCTGAATAACGAAATTCATACACGGGGATGTCGAGTTTCCTTTCAATAAGGACATTCATGATTCGTTGGGTTATTGTCCTGGAAACTGAAAAGATAACAATTTCATTATTATTCATGCATTATTCTCGCAGACAGCAGGGTAGGCAAGCCTTAGTATATGATGAGCGCGAGGAGAATCAATGAGTGAAGTCATATTATACGCGATTCAGAATAAAAGCCTTACGCAGATGTAGACGTAAGGCTTAATAATTAGCGATTAGAAGCGCAGGCGGCGGTAGACAATTTGACCATTACACAGGGTAGCGCAGTTATCAATGTAACGGTCGCCTTCAATTTTAACGCCCTGAGTATCTTCAAAAACAATCTTCTCTTTTTGCAGTTTAACAATCGAAATATCAGCAAACGCGCCGGGCGCCAGGGTACCAATTTGTCCCTGCATCTTCATCAGGCGGGCCGGCGTAGCGGTTACCGCGCGAACAATATCGAAGAAGGACATTCCCATGTTGAGATATTTCGACATGACGTGGAGCAGACTGTAGACCTTATCCGTCCGTAAGCTATTTCTTAAAGTGAGATCGGTACTAATGATATCAGGATAGAATCCCTGCGCCATGGCGGTTCTGGCAACGTGAAAATCAAAGTGGGCCACGCCGTTTGAACAGTCGAAGATAACGCCCCGGGACTGGGCCTCTTTTATCGCCGCATAGACCTCGTCCTGTTCATTGAGAATCGAGTGGCCGGTGCCGTGGAAACAGTGCGCGTAAATATCATCGGCATTAAAATAGCGGATCAGTTCATCGGCGCAGAGAAGAGAGTCCGTGACGTGAACGCAAATCGTGGTATCCAGTTTACGCGCCAGGGAGACGGTAGAGAGAAGAGGGTCGCTGGCGTACTGTTTCCCTTTAGCGATATCCTGGCTGTAGCGTAGTTTCAGGCCGAGAATATTGTCTCTGTTGCCATTCAGCGTTTGCGCTATCTTCTCCTCGTTGTAATTTGCCGGGTTGGTATTTTCCAGATAACCGGTCGGCCCGCCTCCGAGGGTAGAAAGTCCGACGTTGACCACGTTCAGATAGCTTTTGATTTTCACCATGGCAGGATGAATCACGCTATTGCGAAAAAGCTGATAATTTACCCAGCCGCTGCTGCCGGCATCGACCATACTGGTGACCCCATTTGGCAAGCATACGATATCAGGGTTAACACTGATGGCGGTCCCGCCATGAAAAACATGGCCATGGAAGTCGATTAAGCCAGGCAGTACGATACAACCTGCGGCATCAATAACCGTTTCGGCCTGTAAATCATCAACGGCATTTAAGTCAACGATACGATCGCCGATGATGCCAATATTGCGATTAATATAATCGCGGCTATCAAGATCGGCGACCAGACCGTTTTTAATCAGAATATCCAGTTTCATATTATGCTCCTGTTAAATGCCGATAAACTTCCAGTAGGGAATACCGATCAGGAAGAAGATTAATACGTTGACCACCACCATGATGGTGCCCAGCATCCAGAATGTTTTTTGCGGCACGTAGCCGCTGGAGAACGTAAATACGCCAGCGCCGTTGCCATAGTGCGTCAGCAATGCGCCATAGCCTGCGGAGAAGGCCAGAGAAAGCGCCACGTACATAGGATGCGCCTGAGTCGTCATTCCCAGGGTAAAAAGTACCGGGTAGAATGAGACCACGAACGCGCTATTAGAGACAAAGAAATAGCGGACAGCAAGGCTGATAAAGACCAGGACGGCAATCGCGCTGATTTCATTCAGGTGCGACAGGTCAAGATAGTTTTTGATAACGTCGACCAGGAAGACATAGAACCCGCCTTTTGATAGCGCAACCGCGCATCCATAAAACGCGCCGTACCAGACGAAGGTCTGCCAGGCCGATTTTTCGCTCACCACGTCGTTCCAGCTCAGGACGCCGAAAAGCAGCAGGCAGGCGAGGAAAGCCAGGCCGACGGGAATAAAGGCGATGCCGGTAATGGAGCCCGTCATCCAGCCGAGTACGCCCAGAATAAAGAATACGATCAACAGCTTCTCTTCGCGCTTTACCGGACCCAGTTCACGCAGGCCTTTTTCAGCAATTTCGTTGACGTTATCAATAACTTTGAGTTCCGGGGCGTAGATTTTATACAGAATCCATGGCGCGAGCAGCAGCACCAGTCCGGCGGGCACAATGGCGGCTTTAAACCAGGTCATCCATTCGAGATTCACTTTCATGATCTCGTTAGCCAGCGAGACGGTAATTGAGTTGGTCGCCATCCCCGTCAGAAACAGGCTGGAGGTTCCCATTGAGACGACGTACATCAGGATGGTCAGATAGGCGCCGATTTTCCGGCTACCGTCGTCGGGCTTCGAGCCCAGCGCTTCGGCGATGTTCCTGAAGATGGGATAGGTGATGCCTCCGGAACGGGACATATTTGAACCTGTTGCCGGGGCCAGTACGGTATCCGTCACCATCATCAGATAGCCCAGGGTGAGGGTATTTTTACCGTAGCGTTTTAGCAGCAGATAGGCGATACGTTTACCCAGACCGGTAATGACAAACGCTTTGCAAATAATAAAGGCGCTGATGATAAACCAGACCATCGGGCTACCAAAACCCGCAAACAGAGGAGCAGGGTCGAGAACCAGAGAGGCAAACCCGAGAATAATCAGCATAATGACCGCATCGGTAAACGGACGTAAAACCAGTCCGCACAGCATCGCCAGATAGATGCCAACCATATGCCAGGTCGGCGAGGCGACGCCTTCCGGGTGCGGTATTATCCAAAATAAAACGGGAAAAAAGATAATGGGCAAGAGTTTTAAATAAAGCATTTTTATTACCTTTGCTTTAAAGCCACGGCCCGTCAGGGCACCGCGGCCTGATATTATTTAATCAAATTAACGATACATGTCGTCGATAAACTCAACGCCTGTCTCATCCAGTGATTTTTTGACCCAAAGGCGATTCGCGGTGCCGTTTTTCGCGGCCTCTACTTTGCTTGCATCGAATTTTGCATAATCTTTGGCTTTATTCAGTACGGCTTCTGCGTCGCCGAGGGGGATAACAATGACGCCATCCGCATCGCCGACGATCAGGTCGCCCGGACAAACCGCGACGCCGCCAACGGCGATCGGCGTGTTCACCTCGCCGGGACCTTGTTTAAACGGGCCTGCGGGGTTGGAGCCGGTGGCGAACAGTGGAAAATCGAGAACCGACAGCGCATCGATGTCACGGATTGGCCCGTCCAGCACGATACCGGCGACTTTCTTCATGCAGTGGGCGTAGGCCACCATGATCTCGCCCATCAGCGCTCGCGAACGGTCGCCTTCGTTGGAGACCACAATCACATCGTTCTCACCCGCCATATCCAGCGCGGCGTGCAGCATCAGGTTATCGCCCGCACGAACTTTTACGGTGATGGCGAAGCCCGCCATAATCGGTTTTTTCGGCGAAGAAATACGTTTAATCCCGTTACCCAGTACGGCAATACGATTCATGGTGTCAGCAATATTCGCCGCCGGGAGCTGTTCAAATTCTTTCAGAAGATCGACGCTGCAGGCCGGACGTTTTAAAAAAATACGGTTACCAATAGTCATGTTTTTCTCCTTAAAAACCCGGCACCGGCCAGGATGGTTTCTTACCGGATAAGACTTCATCAATGCCAATCGCGGAATGGAGCGAGGCTCTGTCGGTCGCTTCGATAGTGGCGGCGCCAATGTGCGGGGCAATCACGATATTGCTTAGCGAGAAAATCGGATCGTTGGCATCAAACGGCTCTTTCTTTAAGACGTCCACGCCCGCTCCGGCGATAGCGTGGGTGCTCAAGGCGTGATACAGCGCTTTTTCATCAACCAGCTTTCCGCGTGCGGTATTAATGAAGTAGGCGGTGGGCTTCATCATGGAAAACTGTTTCTCACCGACAAAATCGGTGGTTTCCGCGGTCGTCGGGCAGTGCAGAGAAACGAAGTCGCTCTCTTTGAAAATACGGTCAAAATCGTCGGTGAGTTCTACGCCTTCGGGGATCTGCTGCTGGGTTTTATACGGATCGTAGGCGATAACTTTCATATTAAAGCCATGCAGCGCTTTGATTGCCACGCGTGAACCGATATTTCCCACGCCAATCAGGCCCAGCGTTTTACCATCCAGCTCCACTTTTGGCGTACGCAGTTTTGCCCAGTAATAATCTTCAAGCATCTTTTCCTGTACCAGCTTGAAATTACGCGAGCAGTGCAGCATATAAAATATGGCCAGTTCGGCAACGGACATGCTGTTAGCAATTGGCGCATTTAATACGACTACGCCGTGACGTTTCGCTGACTCCAGATCGACCGTATCGTAACCGGCACCGTGTCGTGCAACGACTTTCAGCTTTTTAGCCGCCTCAAATACGCGATCGGACATTTTTGAAAGGCGTACGATAATACCGTCGCAGTCCCCGATGTCGCGAATGATATCTTCTTCTTCCATCCCTGATCCGTTAATCAGCTGATAACCGCGACTTTCCAGGTATTCTCTCCCTTCAGCCATGATTTCCTGCGGGAGTAAAATTTTGTACGTCATTTAACTATCTCCAGTGTTGATTACGTGGAGGTAATTGCATGGCGTGTGCCATAAATTAATTCAGCAAGCGCGTTTTCTTTAATTAACTGATAAGTATGAATATTTTGTTTTTTGGTTGGCTGGCTTATAGTGATGTCGTTCACATCCGCAGACGCCGCCGCGAGACTGGATATTTAATAATGAAATGGCTGAAATGCATAATTAAATGCGCTAGCGGTCAGCTTCACACTTTATTTTATTTGTAGGGGCGGAGGGGCCGTTTGTACCGATTGACATTGCGTACTGGACAACTTAAAACGTAAGCCAAAGGTTTAATCGGGAGAAATTTCGGCAATGAATAAATCACAGGTGGAGATATTCATGCTTATGGTTCGGGAGGGGAGTATTCACTTTGCATCGCAGCGGCTGAGTATTGCCCCTTCGCTAATAACAACCAGCATATGTGCGCTTGAAAATGAACTGGGTTTTAACCTGATTACGCGTGGCAGGAATATCAGAAAAGTTATTTTAACGGAGAAAGGGCACGCTTTTTATCGACTTGCACCAGATTTACTGAGATTGCTTAATGCGATTGCTGATATTCGTGGGGGAATAAAACAGCCCGGCAAGACGTGCCCGCCGGGTGCAATAATCAATTCAGGCCAAGAAAATACTGGGCGATTTTAAAATAGATAATTAATCCGGTACCGTCGATGAGGGTGGCGATAAACGGCGCTGACACCACCGCCGGGTCGATGCCGACGCGCTTAAGCGTCAGGGGGATCACCGACGACACCACCGCGCTCCACAGGGTGATGCATACCAGCGTCAGACTGACAATCAGGGTGATCTCCATGCCGATGCCCATCATCCAGGCGCGCAGGCAGCCCGCCAGGCCGAGCGTGATGGCGATCAGCAGCGAGGTTGAGACCTCTTTGCGGATCACGCGTCCCATATCGCGCAGTCGCACTTCCCCGAGCGCCATCGAACGTACTAGCGTAGAGGTTATCTGCGTTCCGCTGTTGCCGCCGGTACCAATCAGCAGTGGTATGAAAAAGGCCAGCGCGATAGCCGATTCCAGCGCCTCTTCAAAATGCTGTAACACGCTGCTGGTGTAGGCTTCGGCGACAAAGAGCAGCAGCAGCCATACCGAACGTTTTTTCCACAGCGCCCACGGGCTGGTTTCCAGATAGGGCTTTTCCAGCGGCAGCGTCGCCCCCTGGCGCTGAGCATCCTCGGTCACGTCATCTTCCAGCAGATGAGCGATCTCTTTTTCCATCAGGCAGCCGACCAGCTTACCCTTTTCGACCACCGGCACCAGATCGAGCCCGCGCTCGCCGAGTTCGGCGACCACCTGCGGGCGCGGGTCGTCGGGCCTGACGCGAAACAGACAGCTATCCATTAAATAACGGATGGATTGCGCGGTATCGCTCTCCTGCAGCAGCTTTTTAATCGATAAACTGCCGCGCAGTTTTTTTCCGGCGACGACAAAAACCTGGCCGGGGATCTCATCGCTGGCCAGCTGAGAAACGAACAGTTCTCGCGCCTCATGAACGCTGAGATGCTCCGGCAGGGTAATAAAATCGGTACGCATGTACTGGGCAATTGCGTCGCCGTCGAAAGTCGAAGTCGCCTGGTGTGCGGCGCACAGTTGAATGGAAGACATGGTGTAATTCCCTATAAAAAATCACTCATAGGGGCGAACAAGACAGGATGAGCACAGGCAGATCCCTACGTCCTGGTTTTAGCACTGCACAACGTATCTGTCCGACATGAACGCCGTCAGAAGTTACCTTGGCAACACCTTGATTCGATGGAAGCCTGTATTTCCCTGAGTGGTCTCTCTCGATACCAACAGGGCGGTAACTTATGTTTATGCAGGAGCCTCGCCATAACGAGATCGTTAAATGAGACGTGATTATTAGCGAAGTGAAATAATTAACCAAACGTATAATTCATGTCGTTTATTAATGGTTGAGAAAAACCGCTGCGAGGCGCATGGGCTAACGAGCCAGCATGATAGCGTTAGCCCCACTCGCGAGTTAAAAAGCCGTTTATCGCCGCGCACAGTTTATGAGTGGGGGGATTCCTTCTCCGTCGGCAGGCACTGCAAATGGCCGTGGCGCACGCCGCGCTGGGCGATAACGTCATCGGCAAAATGCTGAACGTCGCCCATATCCCCCTTCAGCACGGCAATTTCCAGACAATCGTCGTGATTAATATGCACATGCAGAGTGGCGACGGAGAGATCGTGGTGGTGATGTTGGGTGGAGACTAAACGGCTGGCGAGATCGCGTTTCTCATGTTCATAGACGTAAGAGAGCACCGCGAAGCCCTGGGTACCGTGCTCCTGAGCGGCCTCCTGGGCCAGCGCGCCGCGCAGAATATCGCGGATCGCTTCGGAACGGTTGTTGTAGCCACGGCGCTGGCTCAGGCTATCCAGCGTATCGAGTAAATCGTCATCGAGAGTAATGGTAATTCGTTGCATCTGGCTTAAACCTTATTTCGGCGCACGGGAAAGGCGGGAAGTACCGCATTTTGTAACACGCGACCGGCGTCAGAGGAAAAAGTTAATGCCTCGCCCACGGTTTGTATCTCCACGATTTTCCCCTCATCCATCACCATCACCCGCTGGCAAAAGCGCTCAACCAGGCGTAAATCGTGGGTGATAAAAAGACAGGC